>JAGDQP010029598.1:0-23251 GCA_022664845.1 Lepisma saccharinum | reverse complement strand
CGACACATCTTGCTCCATTATTTGTCGAAATATGACGTCATTTTTTACGGTTCAGCGCTAACTTTCACTCCTCTAATTCCGAAATCACCCATATTTTTTTTTAATTCTTCAATGAATTTTTTACTTGTTTCGGCCTGAGGAATTAGCCTAATTATTTAGAAACATCACTTATGAAACAACATATAATTTTAAACAAATCAGATGATATCTTTATGTACTTACGTGCTTGTCAATTTGTGTATGTATGTCCCAAGACCCACCACGTTGTATCACCCTATACCAAATTTTGCATAATTATTTTACATAAGTAAGCGAGGAGGTAACCTATATCTAGTCCCAAAATAGGTTATACCCTGAGGATGCAAAATTTCTTGCAATAATTCCCAAATGCAGTACATTGTATCTCCTGAATTCTCTACAGTTGGACGTATCTGCGTCCATTTTTGCAGTTCTTTTTCATTTGGGCATACACACATACACACACACACACACACTGAATAGACAAATATCTTGCGGTAACTATCAAATACATTATGGTCTTCAGATCCACACACTAATCTAATAAAATATTCCACGGTTACTTCATTTGACCATATGGAGATTGTAGACTGACTGTTTGTTCGGAACTTGTACACTTAAAGACCATCATAGGATAACTACTATATACTTTTGACCCCATACCAACATAACGGGGGGGGGGGGACATCAGCTACTTCCCTTCTTATTTGACTAGAGAAGTAATGTAGACATGTTAAAATTTAATAATGAGTAGTGGTTCCATGGTAACGAGACACGCATAGAAAAATTGCAGATCGCTTGAGAATAACTGAACCCAACCAATCTAGGTACCACAATAGAGAGCACTGACTATATTATACTAAGTTTTAGTTAATTTTAATCTAATTGCCGTTTCTAATGAAACTCAATAAATAAATTTACATATTACGTTAGAACGACTTTACCGACTCAAGCATAGCAGGATGACAGGGCACTAGTTGCAAAGTTACACTATAAAAACAGTACCCACAAATTTTGTACCCTGGCGAACCCAGGATGGGGTTTAGAGGGGAGGTTCTTTTCCTTCCAGTTCTTGGAAGGAAACAGATCAATAAAAAAACGATGGTACAATATGAATCCCTGTGCCCGTTACTGTTTCTAAAAAAATTGTGGGTGTATTATACCGCCTATTTTTCAGAGGCAGTGACGGGCACAGGGATTCATATTTTACCATCGTTTTTTTTTCTATTAATCTGTTCCCTCCCTAGAACTGGGAGGCAAAGAATCGCCCCTCTAAACCGAACCCTGGGTTCGCAACCGAGGATCGAAATCATGAAGATTCGCATTTAAAGTCAGCTTTTTTTTTTTTTGGCGTATTTAAAGTGAATTTCTTGTGGAACGCCATTTTTGTTGCTTTATATCGGAAATTTCACGCCTGATCCAAATGAAACCTTGACCTTTAAAGTCATGTTGAATATTTTAACGATTTTTGGAATTATGCATGTACAGTAATACCGAGCGAGTGAAATCGGTTATTGATCAGATTACATGCTTTTTGGGTCCCTTGATAGCGAAACTATAGCAAAGGGTTCTTCTATTCCCGCTCATGGACCATGGTATCCGTCCGCTCGTGTCCAGCAATTAAATCTTAGGTACAACGTAGTGTAGATAGATGATTGAGGTGTCGTGAGAAAGGTCTTGGCTAAACTAACTCAGAGCCCCTGGAATCGCCTTGATTGGTGCAGTGATTCAGTGTTGCCAGACCATTTTCTAAAAACTCAATTGTTCATTCAGACCTAGCTGCGCCGAATTTACCATAAACATTATTGGACACAAGTACTGTGGATTTTCCCAAACCTAAGCACTGCAGTTGTCAGTGTTGCCAGCTTATTTTATAAAAATTAATGCTTGTGTGGCAAAAATGTTAACAAGGAACCGAAGCCTTTGCGATCGTTAGTATAGAATCGCAGCTAGAACTTTTTTTACTATGGTCATATTTAGAGAAACTTAATATCACTCATCCCTTCTTAACTTTAACAACCCCTCCCCCTTACGCCCTTCGTGATTTTGGTCCACTTCCTTTTCTTCTTAACAATGTAGAAACCAAGAAATGTAGATGGAATCATAACGGTAAAGACATTATTGGGATGGAATCCTAAGTGGAATCATTTCCTTATGTTACATATCACAAGTTTATAAACTTCGCATAAGATACCAGTATTTGCATTTTCAAATAAATACAATCGCCCTTTCTGTCAAGCGGGTGTTGGATTACAAGAGGCTATTAAACTACAAACCTTCAAACGCAATTAATAGCATAATAAAACTGGAACTGTGACAGATGTACTGGAACAGTTTTTAGCAACGTCTTCGGCTTCCTCGGGCCTTTACCAAGACACCCTGCCCTTAATTTGCGGTGCAGCCAGCGATCAGAGATTTTTGTTTCTCCATGACTACCTGGTACTCGTGTCACTTCTAAATTAATTGTATATTAATGTAATATACGAAGTTTATTCATTTTATTAGTTGCAAAAATATAAAAAGTATTTATAGCTTTCCTTCTATCTGATTTATTTAGTTTGTATTTTATCTGCAATTTTATCCTAGTCGCTCCAAGCTTCTGTGTTATTTTATCTATAAAGCTTCATTTCTATGAGCTACTGCACTTTCACCTCTTAACATGTTATTCATTCCATCCGTTTGCCTTCAATTTTATGAAGTTTAAAAAATAACTTGTGTTTTTCAAAAAGGATATATACCAGTATCCTTTCTTGCTCCGCCCAATTAACATACATTCTTTTGAAGTGCTCAAATATAATGGTACCTTGTATAGGAAAAGTGCACATGTTACATGTATGTATAGAGAGACCTTTTAACAACTGTATTTACGATACGGCTGGTTTCTTAGCGACAGCCATGTCTAAACTAGTGGCGCCACTAGCAGGGTTGTCTCAACACTCAATGGTGCTGCCCTCAACTCGTTCCGCGCCATTTCCGGTAACATCACAGTCCTCCGCCACACGCTTCAGTAGCCTAGCTATTAGACGCGGCGAGTAGATGACTGAACGAAACTGGAAAAGGCGACTAGTTGTCAACATTTTGATATGCGGTAACATTTGTCTGCAGAAGAAATGAAAAGAAATTTACTTTCAATCGGAATGATTGATCCACCCCACCCCCCTTCCCAACAACGTTGATTTTCGTCCTCGGATTCAGTTTCAAGTCCGCTACAGATCCTCTTCTTTACATCTCTAGACCTCTTCCTTACATCTCTACATTTCGTGCTCTACCAGTTATCGTCACGGACTTCGAAACAGCATTAAGGAGCTGAATAGGGACAAATCTGACCTTGATTCCATCAGACGAATGCTGAGATGATGTTAAGCATAACTTCCTAACCACCACCTTTTGCCTAGATGTTGTGCTCGCTGCAATATAAAATCACAACATCTGAAATTAATATCTGAAAAGTTTAAATACAGAACTGTGGTTAAATACAGAATAAACCACTCGCGTTGCCAATCATACTGGTAAGTTTTAATTTATATATTTACATTTGCGGATAAATAACGAAATAGTTACTTGTATTTATTTTTTTAAATCAATCATCCAATTTGGCAACAAATTTCATTCCTTAAGCTGCTCTCGATGTCAGACTTATTATTCGTATGTAAATTTTTAGCGCCCTGATTAAACAAAAGAATACTTTGTGCCCAATACTTATGTTGGGTTACCTGACATTTGCACATTAACCAGCAATAGCAATCCATAACATTTGCCAGGTTTATTGTATCTGGCAACGTTCTTGCCATTCTGCTGAATTCCTATAAATTGTGTTTTTCAATACATCTATAACGCCAGGAAATTTATCTGTTTTTTATACTTAAAAATACTATTTGGATTTGGAAAACCGCCAGGAAGGGACTGATTTACATTCACTTACGTTCTCAAAATGTTCGATGGGTACATTTTACTGTGTTTGATAATAACCTAAAGATAATTAAACATAATTAACATATTAGCTGATTTTGGACTCTTTTTTAGGGGGGTCCATCCCACTCCAGTAGTGTTTGTTTCCACCAAATATGATGGCTGTCTCGATATGAAGAAGAACATACCTGTATCACGAAAGACAAGTCATCAAGTATTACGATCATTGCCTTTCTCTGTATTATAATAATAACCCCAGCTGACATCATCATAAAATACACTCATCTATAGAAGTTCTTCAATCAAATCTGTCATTCTCCGTTCATAGATATAACTAACCGGAGGAAGACAAAGACGTTACAAACAGGAATTAACATAATTTTCTTCGTTAAAAAAACTCCTTAAAATGCATAGAACGCAAACAATACCTGAGGTTTAGTAAACGTGCCATGTACAATATACTGTGGCTATACTTCATTTTTCTTTATTTCCTTTTAAAGCATGCCACTTAAACATACTACTAATTTATATTGTACTGTATGAGGGAGTGAGCAGTATAAAAGAACTCTTTCTAAAATAGAACGAGAGAGGGAATTTTATTACTATTAAACACCGCACATTTGTTGTATTTAGTTATCATGTAAAGGTTACGCCGTTGTGAATAGCTCGTTTGTTTCATTTTAAAATATATCGTAATTAATTTCACATTCATAAAAAAAAAAGGAAAAAACGTTTTATTTATACAAAAACAATCAAATTGTAAATATTCATTCCTCATTTATGTTACGCTAATATACGCACTTTAATTTCTACACCACTCTAAATTCGAACATCTGTTGGTTAAATTTTGGAAAATTGTTTTATGGAGTTTTTTTTTTAAGCTACGTATATAATGAATTTTGTACATTAATGAAACTACAGATCCTCAGGTATCTTCTTTTGATATTAAGTCAGAATTTAGATGCACGTGATTCTAAGAAATTCCAATTAAGTTGTCTTGCGTGTTTAATATGTATAAAATGGAGTCCAGTTCCTTTGGTTTTTCTTTTATTTCATTTTCTCCCCCTCTTCCCTTACTGCTCCAACTTCTATACTTTTATTTCGCAGGTGCTATTGGAGTGTTCTAGCACGCAAATCTATTGTATTGTCGAGTACATTTTCAAATCAAGCACAGTGTATATTAGCTCTTTCTACACATTTCCCTTTATTTTACTTTCATGACTTAATTTTTTTTAAACGAGTGAGATTAATTCACCACCAAGCTAAAGAGAGCTTGATGCAATTCAGATAAAGAGGTAAAACACGTTAGTACAGACAGAACATGCACTGGACACCCACCATGAAATTCAACCCCCTAGTTGCAATTGTCCTTACCACCAATCTACAAGTGATCAACTAATGTTTTATTTTATTGCACACATGCTCACATTTTTAATGATATGACTGTAATTAGAAACTTTTTAAACATTATTTGAAATTTACGACGTCTATTACCAGTTAAGTGCTTACAAAACTTCATTTGGAACAGTTGATTTGTAATTCATAAAAAAAAATGCAAATGTGTTATCGACACGTGCTCTGCTTGTATTTGTACCTAACATTTCCGCTGTCTGTGGAAGAGGTAACAAGTAAGAAGCGTCTCTGATCTTAACTCAAAAGTACCAGGTCGACATTCGCACGGTGTGACTGAGTGAAACTGAGAAAAGTCTTAATAAGAAAGACCTGCGTGAGAATGGATAATAAGCGCCGTTGGTGATTATAATAGGCAGCGACTTCCGTCACTAAACTACATGAATTCGGGTTAGGGTCACGTTTTCAATCCTAGCTGATTGAAAAGTCGAAATCAGTAATAATTGTAAGGTAACTCAACAGCCTACTGTGAAGAGACCCTCTCACTAATTTGATATTCAGTGCTGTGAACACAGTAAATGAGAAATGTTGTAGAGGTCGACTTCCTCATATCACTGATTATTAGGTTGTTCGTGAGTGTTGTGCCGATTTTATCTGACTGACCTTAACAGAACTAAAGATTTTGACGCAAATCTACATAGCAGAATATTTATTAGGAAATTAGAAGAAGCGCTATACGAAATTTGCTTTGTATTCGCTAAGATTCAACTCTCGCATCAGAGCATGCAAAATAGGTTCTCGAACGTCATGCAGTGTCCTATAAAATAGAGGCAATTCAGTTAAGCCCATTTATTTTTGTACGAATGGACGCAACTCTATGTGTGTGTATGTATGTGTGTGTGTGTGTGAGAGAGAGAGAGAGTGATTGAAAACAGCTTGAGTTACTTCTTTACACAAATAAAATCTCAATACGTGAAAGAGAAGAACGTATAAAAAATAGTTCAGAAAAAGGAAGGAGAATATACTTCTTTTATTATAGACAGACGCTCCTTCGAGCAGAGGAAAACCCTCTACAGTAAATAGCAAATAACCGGAAAAGTAATTTAAATTAATAACGCATTTTAAGAAGAAAAAAATCGAAGGAGGAAAAAAACGTGAAGGAAAGTACGTATCATTTGTGAGTTAACAAAATTACTGCATCACTGGAAGCCATACGTGCCTTTCCGTTTTTTCTTTTACTTTTTTTCCTTCAGGAGATAATATGAGCTCTTCTGTGTTATTTACCTTATCTTTGTTGATGAACTGATACACTAAAAAAAATGAATGCAGGACAAAACAAAAGCATACAAGAGGAGGGGAGGTATACACTCTTCTATATTGTATTACAGCTCTCAATTTTAAAGCGAAAACTGAGAAAGGCAATTTAAATTCTAGCGGTTTGCCTCTTTCTTACCACTTGGATTTAATTGCAGTATATAACTACAACACAAAACCCATGAAGCAACTAATTTGCCAGGTTTCAGGAAGAAAACGAACCTCAGCCCTCCAACAGCTGTTGGTGGTGGCAATTTTCTGCTACACGGCGATGAAGATCTCCCAGGTTCAATAGCTGAGTCGGCAAAGTGGGCAGAATGGTCAGTGGTGCAGACTCTCATCTTGAATCAAAAGCAGTTTCTCAAACGGATATAAACAAGTACACTTAGAGTCCTAATTAACCGAATTTCCGGATTAACCTATTCCCAATACAGTAAAAAGTAAGCTTTTGATTTTAGTAGTTTGCAATACTACATTTGATTTATACTCTGAACGAATTCTTGCAATGAAATAAAGTACAGTAATTATACGTCTTATACACGTGATTTTTAATTAAAATTTAAACACAGTACAGTATGAAGTAAGCATTCTTACGCAAAATAACGAGGAGCGTAAAATAAGAAAATACAGTACTGTGCATTTAAAGGCTATTTTGAAATACAGTACTGTATAATTTTACATTTCGATTTTTTTTTTCATTTCTCTGTATGGTATGACTTGTACGAACAAATTAAAATTGAAAGTATGTATTACGTAACGTATAACTTTAAACACGCATTTTTGTGAACACAGTGAAATGTACTGTACTGTACTTTAAATTACAGTATAGCAGGCTTGTGTATGAAAAATAGTTTAGTTTACATTAAAATATAATTGTTCTTTTAACATGTAGTACACTACTAAAACAGAGTATGTTTTATGTTTCCGGTTTAACCGAATCATACTTGATCCCATCAAATTCGGTGAAACGAGACTTTAGTGTATGTTGGTCACACATTTTAAAATCCTTTCCTTGAAAATACGGAATGGTAATCTCTATATATAAAATTGAAAGTGAGTATGTTTGCGTGAACATCACGCAAAAAGTGCTTGACCGATTGGAATTATTTTTCGCACATGATTAGACACTGGACCGAACTGGGAAGTTATCACTTTGATTCTAAAATTATTATCTTCAGAAATAATCGACCATCTAATTGCCAATTGAATTCCAAAGGCGGATATTAATAATGGAAAATTTAAAAGTAAAGCGCGTGGCAACCCACACTACAATGTTGTTCGACGGGTTGACTACATCCAAGTGATCAAATTTTGCATGACTCAATTCATTAACAACGGCTATCTTAGGTAACACAGCCTTAACACTCTTAGGGATGGGTGGGGTGCGAAGGGGTGTCATGTAAAATAACAGAAAACGATTGATATTAGTCTAGTGTCGAATCCATAGTTTTCGGGGTCATTGAGATGAATAGAAACACTCCCGAAGACGTTCAAGTCCAAGTTCAGCGCCCATGGCATAGTGGGTGGTGGGTGGTGGTGACAGGTGACATGTAAAAGTAATAGAAAACGGCTGATATTAGTAGGGTCTATCGAATCAATAGTTTTCGCGCTCCACATATTTTTTACCTACAGCACGAACTGAAGTGGGATGGTCAGTCCCACGTTCGAACGCCTTTACCTCCCAAGGTGACCAGGAATACTAAGGACACTCTTGTACTGAATTTGATAGGAGTCTGGGTGCACCTCAGACTGCCAGGACCGCCCGATTCGTAGTCAGACGCGCCACTGCCTGAGCCACAGCGACTTATTCTAGACGATGCTACCTCATCAAAATTTACATTTACGAAACTTGTGTATATTTCTCTTTAAGAGACCTCCATACCTACGCTGCGTGTGTGTGTGTGTGTGTGTGTGTGAGAGAGAGAGAGAGAGTTTTCATATTTTTAAAGATAACTGGACAAATGACAAACAATAATTAAACTTTGGAGAGAGGACCCAATAATGCATGTGAATCAGTGGCGGCCGGCCGGTGAATGTCTCCACTGGGTGTTGCACTCAGGCCAGCCGCTAGCCACAAATAGTAGGGGACCACGAAAAATTTAGGGAAGGGTTTGGGCTTACGAAACATACATATAATTAAATATTTGTATTGTGGCAAGATAAATTTACGGGACTCAGCCACCCTGGCTGAGGACCTGGACTTCCACTATGTGTGAGAGAATTGGATAGCTAATCAGTCACAATCAATCAACGTAGAGTTGAATTATGTAGTCGTATACACAAAAGAAGAAGTGACCAAATAAAGGGGCGTTAACCAATTCGTTACGATTTTGAAAAAAAAAATGGCGCAGCTATAATATTGAGAATAGAACTTGATAGTTTGTCGCAATTTTTCGTGACTGTTATTGGTATTTTTAAGTTGATTAAACAAAATTTCCACAAGAGGCATTGTTTTACTAAAAAAAGAAAGCGAAAATTAAAATGACTGTTAATAAGTGTTTTCTTGGGTCCCTCAGCCCGATGGATTGTGTTTGAATTTTTCTCTTCCTCCGTCTTCACTACCTTATGCATGCATTTAATCAATATCCTTTCTATGTTCAAAGACAGTATTTATGCTTCTGGTAACTATTTCTTAATGAGTGAATCTAAAACTGCGACTCACTGCGGACTGCCAGGAAAAAGTACACACGCCTTGCAAATTTGAGAAAAGAATATTAAATTTCTATTTATAGAAGCAGCTTTCCTCTTAAATAGATTCACTTGATGAGCGTAACAATGAATATACACAGCATTTGAAATAGGGAGATACAATGCCATAGCTTTAAAATTATGATTCGAGATTAAAGTAACATAAGTTTCCCGCAATGACCTCTATCTAAAAGCGATACTGAACTGACTAATGCTGCCAAAAATTTCATGAATATATGAAGCCAAGAAATGGAGACAACACCTAATCTCGTTTGTCCCCTTCCAGTCTAAACCAATATGGACTAAATTTTCAGTTCTAACTCAGTTTTTTACACTTGATATCGCTATGTGGCTCATTTTCTTTATGTATGTCTTAATTCTTGCAAACGTAAATACTATTTCCAAGATTTTCTATTACATGCATACACATATATACACATGCTCTCTCTCTCTCTCTCACACACACACACAGACGTACAAAGAGAGAGAGAGAGACTACGAGTAAATGGAGAAGAAGCATACAGCTTCTCAGCCTAAGCGGGCACGCGCGCCACAATGGCACCTACCAGATGAAATGAAAAGCTAAGGAGGGGAGAAAAAGAATTGAAAACCTCGTGAGTGGCTTTAAGGTTGCAACAACTTTCTGTCAATAATTAACATAGAATATGCTATTCCAACATCCAGAAGAGGGAGCTGCGGGTTGGGGTTTCAAAGGCTTGCGGGAAAATTAGACACTCAAGATTAAACTGTGAACTTGTGAAGAATGTTTTTCTCTTCCTAAAAGGAAACTATGGCTTTTTTGAACAACGAGGGATAGAATATTATTACATATTCTATATTTTAGAGTGATTGAAATAAAAATTAAATAGTTTAAGATATGGTTGTTGCGCAACGGGGCAACACTGTCAAAGACCGCTACTAATGTAAATGTGTATCAAATGAACTGTCTGAGATTTTGGCATGGTTTATTTTAGCTGTGAAATTAGAATACCCGTAATTGTATTGGCGTATGACGTCATCAATGACGGGTATTCTATTCTTATTTCTCAGCTAAAATAAACAATGTCAGAATCTCAGATGCTTCATTTGATACACATTCACATGCATTATTGGGTGCCTTTCCAAAATTTCATTGTTGCTTGTCATTTGTCCAGTATATTCAAAAATATGACAGTATCTTCAAAATTTAGGCTCGGAACATTATATTTAGGTGAAAAGAATGGGACACAATAATTGTGAAACGGAAAAGGCTGAGACCTGTTGGTACACAGTAAAAAATGCCTGTGTTAATTCAACACTTTTCGGTGTCTTAGCGGGACTACCGTAATCTATCGTAAAGCCGGGAGGAGAGATTGCGCAGGTCCTGGAAACACGGGAAGGGATTAGACTGACGTGTTACGAGTGAAGGAGAAGTGAATACGTTACTGGCAGACTCGTCAGTTGAATTCCTGCGCTTATAGAAAATTGTTTCTGAAAGTTATCATCACTTGACTGGGTCAACGATAGACACGAAGTGCTTGAATTTTCATAAACGTTGACTATATTTTCAGAGTAAATGTTTTACTGAAAAATAATTACAAATCAAGAAGTATCTGAGCTAGTTCGTTGTCAGAACTAGTGTTGTACGAGGTGAGCGTTAATTCTAGAAATCTATGTGGTGCGCAATCTCTCCTGCCGAATGAGGATAATTGGCGCAAGAATCAAGTAGGAGAGATCGCGCAGTACACGAATTTAATACAATGAGAGGAGAGATTGCACATGCACGTAATGTAAGTTAATTATACATCAGGGCTAGATTTCGGTGTCATTTGTGATCCTAGCCCACTACTTGACGAAGAAATGTACTGTACTAAGGGTGTATAATTTTGTACTGGGTCTTTACTAAATTATTGTTTCGAATGAATTAAATCACGTTTGCAAGTTTGTCTATGACTAGAAAGAAGCGAAGGTCCTTGTACACTCACATCCAGAAAGTTGAGAGACGAAATACTTTAGCTGTTTGCAATGTTACATGCTCACTACTTTACTTTTGTTACTTTTTATTATTTGCACTTAAGATTGTATTTAAAATATTAATGGACACCACGAAGAGTAACAAATGCAGCGTTAAGTACAGGAATTTTTAGGCTGCTTTAGCTCATTACTTTTTAAAATACAATTTATGATATTTTGGATAACAACAAGTAGTTTATATTTGTTTCGTACCATGGAATATAATCTTATTCTCATACGCAGCCTCTCCTGCCCATGTGCGCAATCTTACCTACCCTCCTATTAGGAGAGTTTGTGCAAATTAAGGGTTTTTCATAAATCATTCTCATAATTGTGTATCAGATACTAAAGAATATATTTTGTAATTTTTAAGACCTTTGCATCAAAAACAGAATTTTAGTGTTTTTTTTTTTTCAATTGTGCGCAGTTTCTCCTGGCTTTACAATATCCGGTATATTGAGCCGATCACATCTCGTTTTCTCTTCATTACCTTACTATACAATCTCTGCGCAACCAATCTCCTAACCAGTTTCCTTGTCTCTTCTTTATTGTGTCCACTATTGTTCGTTTCTTGTGCATTCTATTCAGCACTTTTTGATTACACATCTTCTAAATCCAGCTGATTGTTTTCTTTTTTTTAAATTTTTATCATGTCCACATTTCAAACACTTCTAATTCCGTTCTCCACTCCTTCATACGTTTCTGTTTTCATACAAAATAATTCTCCATACAAAGCATTTAAATAAAATCTTCCTCAACTCCTTGTTCATCGATCTGCATCAATCTTAGTTAAAGTCTTTTTCGCCATTCCTATACTTCATGTAATACTTCCCAAATGTACCTATTCTTTTCCTCTTCCATGCAATGTTGATGTCTGCCATTGTTAGATTTGTTCCAATTACTATCCCTTCCGTTTTATTTATCGTTTATTTTCATTCGATCTTCTTCACAGTTTTTCTGCAACTGTTTTAACATTTCGTTAATTGATGTCTAATTTTTCTGTTAGAAGAAGCATATATCATCCGCAAATCGCATTTGATTTTTCTTCCCCGACTCCTGCCTTGCTTTCGAAGTATCTCTTTACAACTTCTTTGCTATATACCTATCAAAGTTCGCGAAAGACTTCTCTGTTTTACTCCTCAAGCAAATGCTATTATTACTATTATTATTAATATCGACCTATTGTTGTTCGTTCTGATAAGTCGACATCTACTTTCTTTCCAGAGAGAAATATTAGTGTTATTTCCAGAGAATTTTCCCAATCAAGTCCCACTTTAAAATAATACCATTTTGTTCCTATTGCTGCAGATAAACGATACAAACAAATGAACCACTACATTTTCTTATTTAATGCTTATATTCCCATACATATAGCAGAATATACTAAAGGCAGCAAATATTATTAGACATGAAAATTTATGTTTCATCTAAAATTTAAGACTTTCTCACACTTCTTGAAGAAGGAGAAGGAGAGCAGGAGTGTGAAATTCCTTCATTATTTATTTACTGTTAAAATGGAAACAAAGTTCCTGTGTTGGTTCAGAGGGAGATCATAAGTCGAAATAGATTCCCCCATACAAATAAACTATTTATAAGCACTCTAAATTCTAGAGCAAATAAATTACTTGCTTTTTGAATAATAGTGTATATATATTCCCAAAAGTTGTGATAAGTATGACAATTGCTGCAATGTCTTAATTTGATAAATAGGAAATAGTTCTACAATTGAAATTTAAATAGTGATTTTGCAAAATTTTAGTATCATCAACATATGAATAAAATTATATTTTACTGTAGAAATGGCTAAAAGGCAAAAGTAAATAAATAAATAAAAAAAATTCTAAATAATTAAAATATGCAGAAAATGATTGAACTAAATTACACCAAAAGACAAATTGTTAAGTACAGTATATCTTCATTTTCAAGGCAGAAGGCGTGAGCTACATGGGAATATAGTACATTTACAATCTTCTGCCTTGAACGCTACGACATCTTGTATGTACAGAATGCACTTCAATATTAATTAGCACTGAAAAAATGTGTTTAAAGCAGCAAATATCCACAATATTTGTAAGCATTTGATTAAAGCGCGAGCTGCAGACATGAACTTAAAACAGACAATACTCTACAAACAGCGTCCGCATTTCTTGAGATTAAAAAAATTCAATCTGCAAGAACTAGTCTGTCTTACCTAAAAAACGGAAGATTGGGGTGCCCATTAATTTCAGTAAACAAACAACGATGAGTCCGAAAATCACATCCATTCTTTCCTCCGATGTGTTGTTTAGCTTCCAAAGCAACAAAGAAAAAATAAAAATGTATTCAAAAGGGGGCATCTGCTATGGCACAAAAACATGGCTGAAATAAGATTCTGACTTGAGGCGAGTGTTCTTAACTTTGAGTACGTAGTTTCAGCGTATTACGAGTTAGCCCATCACTTTCAATCGAAAAACATGTCTTTTTCCCGGTTACGGGCTAATCTCTAGTATCTGGATATTTTCAAATGTTCTTCTCTGATGTTAGGCCAATAGTAGTAGCCTATATACTTTTCCTCCGTGTAAATTCATTTTGTACACACCTGGAACTTTCTATAGTATGTTGTGCCTCTCACGTTAAAGTTAGTTTTCAATTTTGACTGTACATAATTCCGATATTACATATTTTTAGTAGGCTACATTTAAAATTATGTTACTAATGCTACTACTGCGACTTATGATAGCTATTATTTGTCTGTCTCCGTCCTCATTAATCTATTGACTTTTATATCTTATATTTTGTTTCTGTTAAATTATTTTTATTGATTCTTAGATCTGTTTTCTGCTGTATCTATTTTTAGGAAGAGCATTGTGACGTGAGATTTCTCCTTTACGTGTTCTCCGTGAAAAGCTCAATGGATCAAAGCTGCAATCACTGCCTGTTTCTGGGTTGGATAAGAGCGAGAATTCGAATTTAATATAAATAAATATACATTATTTGAGAAGGTATCGTGTATTTTAACAATGTACATAGTCTCATCGGATCATTTTTGCCCCATTATTTAGTTTATCAATTTAACGTTGTATTGTAGTGGATTATTAAATCAAGAATGCAGTTACATTTATTTTAGAGATTGTCCGATGAAAAAAAGTTAAAATATTTTTCAAAAATATTCTTAAGCTGCAACGTTTAAAATCTTCCGCAATTCAGTAGGAAAAACAGTTAGGTCTATTTACAAGAGAAGCCTATTTAGGTTTATTTAGTATCCATATGAAATACTTATCTTAATATAGGCCTATTTATTTTTGTTTACTCGCAAATTTACAATTCCTTTTAAAGCACTTTCTTCATAAAGAATGCAAACAAGAAATAAAAAGATAAAGCTATCATCCCCTGTGCAGTGCGCACGCGCCGTGAACGGATCATGGGGGATGTGGAGGTAGCGCTCCATATATTCCCGACTTACAGCACTGTAAAAATTGGAAACACGAAATGGATGAAAGTTACTCCGCTTTATGGAGTAATAAAAATCGAAAATTAGCGTTTTGTTGTATTTACTCTTAAACGTGGATATTGTGTAAGCCTTTTAGTGGAAAGATTGGTAAAATTAACTCCATTTTAAAGTTAAACACTTTCTTTGTAATAGCTTAACGTTAACTGAAAATGGGTTGAAACTGGCCAAAGTGATTTGTCCGTGAACGTTCAACTTATTTTACGCTTAAAATTCGGTCATTTTCTAATCGAAGTGTAAGCTAAACTGACAATTTTGGGGTTCGTTCTTTTTTTGGTTGAGTTTAAGCCTTAGTTGGATATTCTATAATCCAGTAACAGGAGTAACGTTACTTGTTTGTCACTGAACGTCCCGCCATTTTGAGTGTTTACATTGCCTTTACACTGTGAACAGTAAACAGTTTACTGGTGGGCTGATAAATTAAGTTGGGTATAAATCTTTACATTGTAGCAAGAGCATTTCTCCTTTTTTTCACGAAACATTCCTCGTAGTAAAATCAAAAACGTGTTAATAATTAACCTCCTTCACAGTACAACCATAGCTCGGTGGACCCTGGATCGAAACCCAACCACTTCAACTATTATTATTTTTATTTTATTTTAAAGGAATATTTCCTTTTATTCTTTTTTACTTTTAAAAAATGCTCGGATTGAATTAAATACGTTGGAACACTCATATATATGTAATGTATACACGCATTTTGAAATTTTACGGAAAATAAAACGTTCAACCGAAAACTGGCTGAATGTAGGTTAATCCAAAAAGTGGAGGCAGTTCAGCTGCCTCAGTTTTTTAGATGAACGTTGTGTCTCCTATTTTTACAGTGAGCACGAACTGAGGTGGGGCTGGTCAGTCCCACGCTCAATCGACTGTACCTCTCAAGGTAATATGTCCGAAAAACTAATTCTGCCTTCAGATGTATATTAGCAGATCTATATTATTCGTAAGTGATTTGTGGACCATTCATATTTTTTCATAAACAAATCTATCATTGTTAGATGCAGAAAAAGATTGTTTGGCTCGTATTTCACCACCATCTGACGTGCTTACTTATAATACAAAATGGAATTGGATCTTGGAAAACTGTATCATTGTGATCTTACATCTGAATATCCCATTTTTCACTCCCGCTATTTTGATCAGTATTTATTGTAAGGATGTTTTATTAGAACATCTTTGATTTACTGGCGGAACATCAGTGATGCCACCTTCATCCTACTCAAGCTCTTCGTCAACCCACTGTTCAATTTTATTCCTTTGTTGTGCATCCATTCGGAATTTAATAATTAGCCATGCACAAGTTGCGAACAAACAGAAGTTGCCAAATAACAATGCATATTTTCCTCATATAGTAGATGCTACCTTAGCGGCGTCAATTAAATATGCAAACAAGGTTATCATTATACTGAGAATTTTTATTTTTTTAAAAGCTACAACTAAGTGAGTACTAACATACCTATTTTACGACAATTAGGAGAGCTGCCTCTAGCAAGGTTTATGTTTTAAGGTGCATAGAAATACACAGAAAACAGCTAATTGAATAACCAGAATCGAAATTGGGTCTTCTATTTGTCGGCTTAGTGCTCTGCTACTGAAGTTTTAGAACTGACAGAGTGCTATCCTCAGCAAGCGGGAAATTAGGTTTCGATTCCCGATTAGAGCAGCGTCTAATTTTTTCATGCATTTTTACAGTGACAGTTATCTGAAGTACCAACTGTAATACTAATGGACAAGCTTCATTGGAGCTGAATCTCTCATAGGATTATGTTAGAAACTGGATTTTTCTATAATTTCATATATATATATATATATATATATATATATATATACTCAAGTACCTAAAGGCTTGGAATAGCGGGAGGAATTGATGGCGTAGTAACATCGCGGCAAACCGGTCAAACAGCGCAAAGCTATAACGGTGTGGTGAGCTGGACTTCTGTGAGTGCAGTGAAACTGATGGCCGTGGTGATGGCAACTCGACGAAAAATATCGGCGTTTGAGCGCGGGATGATACTTGGAGCTAGACGAATGAGGCATGCGATTTCGGAAGTCGTCCGGACATTAAACTTTACTCGCTTCACAGCGTTAAGGGTGGACCGTGAGTACCGCATTGGAAGCATTACGACCCATCAGGGTCAACGCAGTGGTTGCCCACGGGTGCTGAATAACCGTGACCGGCGACGTCTGGGCAGACTTGTCCGGGCAAACAGACAAGCAACAGTGCGCAATCTGGCAGAAGGAATCAATGCAGGACGTCTCACGAACGTGTCTCAGAGGTCTGTGCAGCGTGTGCCGCTAAAAATCGCTGCTCATCACGGACGGCCACTTACATAGGCTCGGGAAAAGGTAGATTGGGCCTTAGAGGACTGGCAACGTGTAGCGTAGTCAGATGAGTTACGTTTCTAATTGGTACGCTCATGTGGTAGAATTCCGGTGTGGAGCAGATCCCATGAGACCATGGATCAAAATTGTCAACAAGGCACTGCAAGTTTGTGATGGCTCCGTCATCTTGTGGGGCGTGTTTGCCTGGTCTGGTTTGGGTCCACTGGTCCGCTCGAACTGGACATTGACCTGTCAGCGCTATGTTCAGGTGCTTGGTGACCATCTCCAATCTTCTTTGGACTTTGTGTACCCTGTCAACAATGGGATTTTCTAGCATGGTAATGCGCCATGTCACCGGGCAGCAATGGTGCGCGACTGGTTTGAGGGACATTCTGGCAACTTCCAACGCATGATTTGGCCCCTTAGATCGCCGGATAAGAACCCTATCGAGCACATGTGGGATATCATAGAAAGAGGTATTCGTGCCCAGGACCCTCCGCTACCAACAACCACCGAATTATGGACGGCAATCGAGACTGCATTGCTGCACATACCTCCAGCGGACTACCAGTGACTTGTCGTGTTCCTGCCACGTCGAATTGCTGCACTTGCACTTTTCTCTATGAGCTGTCAAAATCTTTTCCTGGAAAGTGAATAATTTTTGAAAGCTTAAGTAAAAGTAAAAGGTTGTAATCCGGTCAAGTATCCATCGGTCTTAAATTTGATAGCGTCTTTGACACCAAATTTAAGGAAAGAACAGGAACTCCTAATTTATTTGTATGTATTTATAAAATATGTTGTATTATACTGAAGGGTTGTACTAATTGCCTACTTAATGAAGAACACGTTGATAGTTACTGAACAGAGAATCACGATTTTTTATAAGTACATGATCCCAAAGTGTAAGAAACTGTACGGTGTGTGAAATTCTAGCTTTCATGTTTAGGGAACTTAAGTGATTTCTCTTAGGGGTATCAACATATACTATTATAATTTAAAGCAAATGTATACCAAAATTGTGTTGAGTAATAGTTCACTATGTAAATGTATTTAGCATTATAACATAAATAAATTTATTTTTCAGCAAAATATTTTCAAATGGTTACTAAGAAAACACGTGTTTCTAAGGCTTGTCCGGCGCCGCCTTCAGATTCAAATGTTGTTCAATATATTCTGAGTAATTTCATAAGTGGTAGCCTCGTAACTTGAAATCTAGATTTCATCTTCGTTCTTTCATTCCCCTCTAATTAATTCTCTATGAGAGAAATTTAAACTTGAATTCTTTTCCTTTCTCATTAAGCTCGACTGAACTTTCTTCTTACTGATAATTGTTTTCTTCAACTTGTTTATAATCAGTTTTAAACACATCATTTCAGTTTTCTTATTTAGTAATCAACAAGACAACAATCTACTAAAAGTAGGGACTACTTCTTTCGAAAGTGATCCAGAGGGTTGGGGGAAATCTAGAGTGGACCTGGATATCAAATATCTATAAATATGTATAGTTACGCCTAAAATTATACTAATTTCAGCTAGAAATCAGAATTTTTTAGGTGATGACCTAAGAGCTGTCTAGACCCACCTCTGGATACGCCACTGTTCATTGCTAAATGGTACACTGGGTTTCTTCCTTGTTTTGGAATTTTCTAAATAAAAAAAATAAACAATCAGCGTTTTCAGGTCCTATAGGGACACCTGAGTATCAGCTTCTTGTTTGAAACCTTTTACTGTGTGAAACTTAAAATGTTTGAAACTTTTCTGATCTTAAATTTTACCGTCTTTACTGCAATTAAGCTATAGGCATCTGTGGAATATCCATTGAATAAAGAACGCGAAAGATGGCGACCATGGTTTAATTAAGGAATTGTTCAAACATTTTCTTGACTGGTCGCAGGAAAACAGAGAAAATACAATTTAGGATAATCAGCATATGAGAGACAGAGACTGGGTTATTAACTTTTATTTATAATAATAGTGTGTATAAACAGTCAATCCCATCAACGATTAATGTTCTCTTGCACTTTTGTAACTCAATTTCCTGTATATCATTTATGCACAACTCGTAGTAAGGAGATGATGATCTCTATTTCGTCTTTACTCAAAGATAAAACTTCAGAGAGCCAGAGCGTGGTTAGGAATAAGGTTTCAACCCTTGATCTCACAATTAAGATCTTGAGATACTAAGAAACCGCGATCAATTCACAACAAAATTTGTTTTCACTTAATTTCTTCAGACAAATTTTGAAAGACTCCCGTTTAAGAAAACAACTGACACCTTTTTATCATTTATATGACCTTGAAAATTAAAAAGTTACATTTTCTTGACAGACGTTACACGCAAGAAATATTAAGCGACTTTACAGAGAAAAAAAAAATAGAAACCTTCCTTCTCATCCTTTAGAGTTTAACTTTCAATTTTAATGGGCGTTTGGAGACCTCTCAGCTGACGCCCTTTCTAGATCCCCCTTTCTTATGAAAATAATGGAATGTGTTAACTAGAAACCAGGTTTAACATTATTAATACACCTGTATATTGATACTAAACTACCTCAGTTAGCAGCACTGCCAAGAACAAAGTTGGTAGGGCGGGGAAGCGATGTAACAGGTTTCCTCTCCTTTCAAAAGAACTGTTTTAAGGTCTTCGAGAGATAGTTAACGAGCCATCCGGCAGAGGGCAAGCTCATCTTCCTTATTATTTGGTTTGCCCCCGGGACTTGAACATCCGTCACCTGGTTACGGCCACCCAAGCGGCTACTTGACCACCAACATGGCTTCCACAACAATCGAATTCTCATCTCTCTCTCTCTCTCACTCTCTTCTTCCTCCTCCTTGCCTTTTGTCCACGATACACCATTTTGATCCGAGCGTCTTTTGTCTTCACTTCGTAACTAACGGCGAAATTGCTCATTCAGCAAAATGGTTTGTTACCTCTCGTCTCGTCCAAACAATTTACCACTTCCATTCCTCGATGGTTTAATTTTGCAAAACGCCTTTTCTCTCTCTCTCTCTCTCTCTCTCTCTCTCTCTTTGTTTAAGTTTTTTTTACAGAGAGCTTCTGACATTTTTTATCTTATTTTTTCTTCTTTCGTGTTTTCCTTTTATCACTATTATTTTTGTTTTAAATAGATATGTTTCAAGTTCTGCTAAGGCAGGTGAATTTAAATCTGCCTAAACATATACAGTCTTTGTTGAGTGGTACTTTTCACGGATTATCATTTTGTTAACATTAATTTGCTAAACGGGAAACATGAACTCGTAATTAACTGACCTCAATTTAGTGTGTTGCTTTATGAAACTTATTAGTCTATGGGTATTAAACGAAAGTTAAGTTTCAATAGTTTTGGGAAGGGGCAAGATTGATTACAAAAAATACTTGCTTTAATTAAAGAAACCTTCCGCATTGCTAGAACTGATTCAATTCCCATAGTTCTTTTAGAACTATACCAGAAAGCATAACCTGGTAACCTAAGTGGACAAAAAAATGGCTACTTGACTCCACAAGTGCCTCTTACCGGACGATTGTTCTGCTAATGAACTATCAGTGTTCATAAATTAAATATTTCTAAGCTCTTATAGTCTAGTGTAGTTCAAACATTGCGTAACTATGAATCATTCATTGGACCAGGGCCGTAACCAGCCTAAACCCTCAGGAGGACTCAACCCGAATTTAAGGGGGCAAAGTGTGTGTGTGTGTGTTATGTAAGGTAGTAATAGAGGTTAATTGCGTATACGGGACATTTTAGCAGTCTCACAAAAAGTGGCTAGCTTCCGCCGATCAGACATAGTTACTGAAAATAGTGAGAGAGTTATAGAGGAATTGTAACATGAAGCTATTATTAATTTTAAAATCTCAAAAATATTTCTTCCTTTTGACAGTTGAGGTCCGGCTTACGATATGCTGTGGGGGCTCATGATCGTGCTGGAGGGGAATCAGCCCCCTGCCCCCTATCCGCTTACGGGCCTGAACTGGACAGTGTGCATGCAATATGTATTAATGTGTCTTCAATGTCTGTAATGACACTACGTAACATATTGTTATACTCTTGTTTTATTTTACTAATGCAATAAAACATGGTTCTTGTAAGAAATGCTAGATAATTTCAATACATAATACTAATGTACCTATTATGTATTGAACTACTTACATTGAACATGTTTGAAATCATTTAACGTAGATGCGTGAAAGCTCAAGAGAAGTTACATTGGAAGCAAACTAAATTATGATTAGTGGTATGCGTGTATGCTCTCTCCCTCCCTTCCTCCCACTCTCTTTCTTTCTCTCTCCCCATCTCTCCCCTCTCCAATTTCATTACGAAAAAATGCTTAATATTTTGTAATTTTGGTTTTGTGACTCATATATTTCTAATTGATTTTCTTTATTCTTTTTGATTTCTATAACACCACATCCGTTCAAATTGAACTAATTATGATATTCTTGAAGTAA
This sequence comes from Lepisma saccharinum, assembly GCA_022664845.1. NCBI lineage: Eukaryota > Metazoa > Arthropoda > Insecta > Zygentoma > Lepismatidae > Lepisma > Lepisma saccharinum. The sequence continues at coordinate 1,727 of JAGDQP010029598.1, read as the reverse complement.
ATGTCGTCATAGTGCTCGTGTCGTCATAATTTGAAACCGAAAATAATATTTACTCTGAACCCTGTAATAATGGCCAATGATGAAGTTGAGGAAATTCAAACCATAACTTAGATTCACCATAACATCAGACTCATATTGAGATAGTTTTTCCAAATTTGTACCAACTGCAAAGCATCCCTGAAATTATCATTATTTAACGTTTTCAGTTCTAGTGATAGTCCCCATTAAATGCAATTACTAAGCACAGTAGAATTTCTTAATAAAGGTGTTTAAATTTTGTGAGTGAAAATGTTAAGAAATCGTGAGTACAAGGTAAAATTTCTTGAGTACAAGAGTATCTTGAGTAGCTCAATATGATAAATTGTATCTAATGGCCTTTAAAAATTTGGGATATAAACCTTGCACTAATGCTTGCTGCTAAATCCTAGTTGAAGTACATTTAAAAAAAAATAAGCATTACTAATAATGATATTATTTTTAATTATTCCCGATTTTCATATAAGTATTTCTTCCACATTTGCAAAAACAAGCATCAAAATGTTAATAAACACTCCAACACTTCAACACTTTAAACACCTCTATAACTATACAGCAATTTATTTCATAATTATTCAGCTGAATTTTCACAGACATGTGATGAAAACAGTTCTAAATTTGTCATGGTCAGATTTGTTCAATTATTGATCAACATAAAGAAAAGCTCTTGAAAAAAAATTCTCAAAGTCTGCATTTGAAACCGGAATCTAAGTGGTTGGCTTTCAGTGCGCCTGACCATGTTCGCAAAAATGCAGCCATCTGTATGGAGGATTCAGCGTACTACATTCTAACATTTTCCGTGCTACATGAGCCCGATGATAGATCATTGAAGACAAATTGAAGCGTGTGTGCGAACAAACGTCTAAGTGACATTTTCAAATAAAAAAGTAGCAAGTACCTTTTAAAATATAACAGGAAAAATATGAGGCATAAAATATTCATATTTTGCACAAAAGCGGACTTTAGTCTAACATACATATCTCATGAAAAGTATGAATATTTTTATGCCTCATATTTTTCCTGTTATATTTTCACATTTTCCAAGACTGGATTTTATTAATTTTTGTGGATGAAGCTGCTCCATCGCTTTTGTGGATGAAACAGCCAACTAGCTTAAGGAAGAATAGGATCTTCACAGAATTAACTTGAAGTTTGTTTCTTTCAGGTATCAGTATCTTGTTCATGATACTAAATTATCTTTCACACTCAACTGTAAAAATTATGATAGTATTTACTGAGTTCATGAGGGGTTTCAAAACATCTAGAACACTAATTTAACTCACATACTGATTAAATGCTGTAACAATGGTTCTTGAACTTTTTCAAAATTTTTACAAGAGAACGTAATCTTGCTACCTCTAAAATAGATGTCTTCTGTACATCTTCTGTCTACTTTCTTGTATCTAAAACTTCCAAATTTAGCAAATGTTCATCATACAATCAAGCAAATGTTGGTGATTTGATAGAGGACCACCTGCTTGACTGAGTTGTAAGCATTTGCTTTTCCTTTTCGCTTTACAAAGGCTTATAAAACGTCTATCCATTTATTATCTGGACTTTACTTGAATCTTGTAGCTTAACATCTTTAAATTTCTTGCACTGGACTACTCGTGTTGCTACTTTCAAAGTATTCACCGGGATGAGTCTGTAGGGAGTGAAATACTTGTATTATTTGCTGCACCAGCTTGCAT
>JAGDQP010029597.1:0-23253 GCA_022664845.1 Lepisma saccharinum | reverse complement strand
AGTGTTCCGGCGTATGAAAGACGTGTATGGTGATGCATGCGTCTCCAAAACGATGGTGGACTGGGCCAGAATGTTTTGGGAGGGGCGTGAACAAACCACTGATTATCCCCGTCCTGGTCAAGCCCATGTTGTTGCCACAGAAGACACGCGTGAAAAGGTGAATGCGGCTATAGCTGCGGATAGACGCATTAATATTCAATCCATAGCGAACGGGTTAAACATGAGTTATGGTATTACTCACAAGTTGTGAAAGATCTGGTATATCATAAAGTGCGCGCGCAGTGGATCCCCAGGGTGTTGACGGAGGACCAAAAGTTGGAGCGTATGGGTTGCGCCATTGAATATTTATCCCGTTACCATTTGGAAGGTAACGACTTCTTGCTGCGCATTGTTGCTGAGGATGAAACTTGGTGCCATCATTTTGAACTGAATTCAAAGGCTTCCAGTATGCAGTGGAAACAACCCTCATCTCCACGTCCCAAAAAGTTCAAGACGCAACCGTCTGCGGGGAAAGTTATGGTGTCTGTGTTCTTTGATTGCCATGGACCATTATTGCTCGACTTCAAGGAACCAGCACAGTCCATCAACGCCTCACGCTACTGTCAGACCTTGACACAGTTACGGAGAGCCATCAAAAACAAAAGGCCTGGTTTATTGACCGCTGGAGTCATTGTGTTGCATGACAACGCGCGTCCACACGTTGCAAACCAAATGCAGGATTTGTTTTAACGATTCAAGTGGGAAATGTTGCGACACTCGCCCTACAGCCCTGACCTTACGCCTTGTGACTTTCACATCTTTAGGCCTCTAAAGAAGGCATTGAAAGGTCAGAGATTTCAGTCTGACGCTGAGGTTCAGGACGCTGTGCGTGATTGGTTTGATAGCCGTCCAAATTTTACATGGACAGCATTTGTAAGTTAGTGACATAGTGGGACAAGTGTCTCAACGCTCATGGTGACTTCTTCTGAACAATATTTTTACTGCACGCTAACCATAGACGCCTCTAGATAGTGTAGAAGTTTCCGCTCGAAATAAAATTTATTTCATGAATTATGACCATTATTGCCATACTTTATGAACCTTTGACGTCGCTGAAATTCTCGTAAATGGTAAAATGCCATCGATTTTCGTGTCCCAGAACCCTCCTTTCTGTACTACTGTCGGCGCCAAAATTAATTACTATAACAGGCAATTTAAACTCACTGACTGACATTGCATTACCATGTTACAAGTAGTTGTTTTAGTTATGAATTTGGTTCCGAACTCCTACAAAGGACCGAAATTGGAAAAGTATTTTTCTTTACTTTTCATTGTGTTTTTATGTCGATTTAGTTTGTCTTTTTAAAGGTTTTTTACGTTTTAGTGAATGTATATTCTCAAACCCAGTTGGGAGAGAGTCAAATACCTTTCCCCTAAACGACGCCTCTGCTTGAATACACTGATCAAAGAAACACACTGATATGTCTGTAGTTCCTGCGCTCCACTATCCATTCAGCAGTCCTCAAATTTCAACTTCTGTCTTTCTAGGACTTGTGTACCCATGTCAATATGTTTTCCCTCATTTTGGGGCCAGTGGGACTTTAATATTGGTAGCCTGGAAGCCCTGAACCAGATTCTTGCTTTATATTTGGAGTATTTGGGCACCAACTGTTCATAATAGTTTCAATTTGAGTGTCACGAGTGCTTGGATACCCATTTCAATGTATTTTATCCCATTTTTGGGAACTAGGATGTTCATTCTGGTGAGCTGGATACCCTGATCCGGGACATTGTAGTACTATTGAACAGGTTCCCCGTTAGGTGTGTCTTAGAATTTCAATTCGGAATTTACTAGAGCTTGGACACCCTTTTCAATGTGTTTAACACGTATTTGGGGGCACCTGGACGAGGTTGTTGGGATCCAGGGTTTAATCCATGTTTGATAACGTTACTTGTTGTAATTGAGTTCTAATGCTCTTCATTTGGCATTTTTAATTTAGACATGTTCATAGGCATATTTTTGGCTACAGCTTTAATATAAATATAAAAGCTAACTTCACCCTGAGTCATGAGTTCATTTCACATACTCGAAGTCAAAGACCTTGAGTGAGATGTCCATGTAGGCAGTGTCATTGTGTAGCCTATAGTACTACCGAAATTCTATAAACTTATGAACAATGGTTACTAAATCAATACTTGGATATAGAATTTTCGCTCTAGGTATATTGTTTATTTAATAGCAGTTTAGATCGTTTAACGACATGTTGTTTGGTTACATAAATATATAATGAAACAGTGAAAACAAGGAACATTTTTGTTTTACATTAAAAGTCAAAGAGCTCATCAATGAGAAAAAAAGTAATTTGGATTTTCGTTTGCCACTTGTTCTCCCTTTCTTCTGTTACAGTTACATCAATCAAACATTAAATCATAATTAATGGATAATGGAATAAATCTGTATTCGAAAGTTTGAACCACATGTCAAATTTGGATCTCCTACACATGTCATGTTACATTCCGTCTCTGATGTTTTGAACATTTTATCTGGTACCACTTGGTCACAAAAACACTGACCTCTGAAAGGGAAAAAAATATAAATTTTAAAAACAGCAATTTTGTTTTTGTTTTCTCTGTTCGAAATATTTAGTACAATGAAACATCTCTCTAACGGTTATGCTCGGGACTGGAGAAAGTGTCCGCTCAAGAGGAATGTCCACCTTACAAGGTACATTTTGAAGTGCCTGAAAGTTATTTGTTTAATATTGAACAAAGTGAAAAGTTCTGCTTGGCCCAGTATGTAACTGTGTATCGTGTTAATTTTAGCGCCCCATAGCTGTAATTTGCCTATTTATGAGTCTTCATATATCAGGTATTTCAGGTTGTTACGCTCGGACATACTCAAACGTAAATGTACATTACTAATAAAGAAATACTCTGAATTATGACCCCAATGTTACAAAGAACTAATTTAGTACTCCAGATTTAATTTTTCTTTCAAGGAGAAATTGTTTTAATGTATTCATTTCCTTGCAATATAAAAAAAGGGCATAACGGGCGTTACTCGCTCGAGGTAGTCTGACGGATATTAGTAAAGTATTGAACAAGACGTACTGTCCTGCTGCACACAGTGTTTATGGTATTGCTTTGAGCTGCCCATAGCGGGACTTGTACATGTTTATGATTATTGATGAATCAATGTTTATGCATAAATAGGAGTCCAGAAGCCAAGTAGAAGTGACATTGACGAAAAAACATTCGAGGTGATCTTTCATCTATAACTCAAAAACTATGTGATACAAAACTATCATATTTTTTTTACAACCTAACCTTGGATCACAATACATCCATTACAAAATATGACGATTTTGTGTAACATATATTTTTAGTTATATATAAAAGGTTACCTTGAACTGTTTTCTTTGTTAATGTCACTTTCACCCCTTGCCTTTGATATGGGTAGGTCACAGCCTTGAATGCAACAGCTAAACTAAAGCCATATTCTGTGACTAGTGAAGTTGAAGTTTGTGTCGTGTGCTAAATAATATTCAAATTAACCTATGAACGCATATACTAACCAACGAACTAGTCTAACCTAAATAACAAACTATTCTAAACCATTAGAAACTAACCTAAACTAACTATTGGTGAACTAACTCCGCGTATGCAAATCATTGTGGTACACGGGTATAATGATGTAAATATGTAAAGCCCCGATATGCTACGATTACACTCATTATGTTTGTGTGTTGAAAATCATGAAGATCATATGTTTATATCTAATTTTGTTACTAATCGCTTTTACCTTAGTTATTAACAAGTTTTACCTTTCTTCAATAAGCACTAAGTTTATGCTGTTTGTAATGAAGTAATGTTTGCATTTCCGTTGTCACGATGCAGACAGTTGAGCATAGTATGATTATTTGAAGCAGGTTAGATGGCGGGATTTTTAATATGTCGTTGTGGTATAAGCTAGCATAAATTATATTTGGTTTTTTGAATGGAAACATTTGTTCTAAGGGGCCAAGATACTATTTTTGTAATACGTCTAAATGCTAGAGCATGTACGCAATTGTTTTTATTTATGGTCTAAACCTGGAATGTCAATTGGTTTAGATATATGTTATACTGGGACAAGCAAAAAACCTAAAGGGGTAATATCAAGACGGATAGATAGAAAGAATAAATAAATTGCAACGAGAGTTGTAGTACTGTCTGAATCAGTGTTTTAATAAGTACCTGTTTTTGTTTGGCTCTACGTTAGTCCACCTGAGGAAACTAATGTTTTCTCGGGGCCAAGGACTATACAAAAATCGAGTTTATCCTCACCCGCAAGGCTTGGGTCCATAAAAGCAGGCATCTCGATTGGTCATTATATCTATGATCCGACTCGTCTGACCACACATCAACCCACCTGAGAATAACACTATTGAAGAGTCTCACCGAAGTAAATTATCTTCAACCCGTTACTGAATAACGTCCTTATTTAACCATTACACCTTCTAGAGGCGACAAATAAACACGACAACAATCACACGTCACAATGATCCATTTGTGCCGTTGGGATTAAGCAACTTGAATCTTCAGATTTCTAGAGCACATTGTCAGCGGCCTCAAAGAAATCATAGTTAATGGGTAACGTAGCTCTTTACCAGCCGTGTTTAATCATATTGTTAAATATATTGGAGCACTGAATTGATTATGGATAAATGCAGGGATACATTACGGCTCTGAAGCTCTAATCAGAAGAAAAATTAAATATCGATAAGTTCTATATAACTTTGCTGTCATAACTCAAAGTATTTCTTCATTGGTGATGCTTGTTTACGTTTGAATGTGTCCGAGCGTAACAACCGTTATGCTGGAATACCTGATTTGTGAAGACTCCTATGCAACTATGTAAATTACTGATATGGGCTACTAAATTAGTACAATACACACTGAGCCCAGCAGAACTTTGCATTTTATTCAATATTAAACAAATATTTGTCAGGGACTTTGCAATGTACCTTTGTTTTAAAGAGGTTTTGAATAGAGTTCGCAAATATTAATACAGCACAATTCATGTATATAACTAACACAAAGGAAAGCCGGGAGAACAATTTAAGGTATATTTGAGAAAAATGAAGAAAAATAAAGGAAAATACTTACAACTTTTAGTTTCGTATTAGATGACACACATATACAAAGATCTAAGAGTCACTACGATATTTCGAGCATACAATTCCACGTTTTCAAGTATAGAGGAAGAGAGCGAAGTGAACGAGTGTTCACAAAGTACAAGATTGAAGAGACAGTGGCGACATGTAGCGGACGATGCGTCAAAACTGAAGAATAACTGACTGCTGTAGTACGTAGATATCCACAACTTGAAATAATAATAACTGCATATCGTGTAAGTACAGGGTGGGATCGAGAATAGAAATGTGTTGAAAATGCAGAGGAAAAGGTAAGTTTAGAGTTGTTGAAGGTTAAGGCCAGTATATATTTTAGCGTTTAAACCATGAATAAAGGCATTCTCCCACAGACGGCGTGTTGAAGTGTTGGTCGTAGGGTGTAAAATGTGGATTATGGAAACCAGGAAAGATAGATCATAATTGGTATTGTGGAACTCGGTGTGCAAGCAAACTAGGGACCAGGAAAGATAGATCATAATTGGTATTGTGGAACTCGGTGTGCAAGGAAACTAGGGCATCAAGTTTGTTGTTAGTACAGAAGTAACGATGGTCATTAATACGAATCTTGAGAACACAACTTGTTTCCCCCACATAAAAGGCATCACAGAACTTACTTGCAGGTTAGTATGTATATAACATTAGGGGTGAGGCATGTACCCTTGGGATTGAGGGTGTGTCGGCCATTAGCAGCATTGATAGTGATTGTGGGAGAAGTGATGAAAATGGAGCAGACCTTACATCTTAGTCTCTGGCATGTATGGGCGCCGGCTCGGGGTGGTGATAAGAAAGGGTTCGTATGGACCAAGTTGACTGTATTATATGGACTGTGAATGAAAAGGAACTAGCTTTAGATATATTATATGACTTTAGTAAGGCATTTGAACTTGTAAATCACGAAATACTGCTTAAAAATCTAGAACAATATGGTATTAGAGGAAAGGCATTACAATTGCTCCAATCCTACCTAACAAGCAATTGAAGTCACACATAACACAGACGGGAAAAAGACAAGGCATATATCAGAACAAATGACAATACAACATGGTGTTCCACAGGGATCGATCTTAGGACCCTTATTATTTTTACTATACATAAAGGGTATACCTACGTTTATAACACAAGGGCAAGTAATTTTATATGCTGGTGACCCGAGCGTCATTGTTAAAGAAAAAGATATAAATGACTAAGGCGCAAATATTATCAGAATATTAGAACAAACTAAAAATTGGTTCAACAGTTTCATTCTGATACTAAATGACACAAAAACACAATACATGCTCTTCAATTATAAAAAAAAATACTGTAATAAAAGATTAAAAATCACGCAGCTTTCTTAACAGCATCAATCTTCTCTAAACAAAAGCAGGCACTGCGTATCACCGTCGGAGTTAGCAGAAGAACTTCTTGCAAAGAACTCTTTAAACAATATAGAATACTAACTCTTCTTTCTTCATATCTTTATGAAATAGCTTTATATACAAAAATAAACAACGATACACTTATGAGAAAACATAAATATGGTACTAGAAATATAGAGGAAAAATTACAATATTTTACCAGACTAATCCTCGTTCAAGAAGGGCCTATTCATATGGGTGTCAAAATATACAACCAGCTACCAACACGTATAAGAAATGAAGAAAACATAAATAGATTCAAGAAACAGTTAAGGGAACACTTACTGGATAAGGTATATTGGGATATAAAGAATTCTTATCATGAATTCCCACAGCAGCTCAACTCACTATTGTCTATATTACAAATCTATTGTCTTTGTTAAAATTTATTGTCTATTCTATACAACATTTAAATATCGTGCATTACCGTTTATTAGCGAATATTATTATGTACTTTGTGAAGCTATATGCTCACAAATCTATAAAGAAAAATTATTGTCCATATCACAAATGTTATTGTCTTCATTGTCAATATGTCTAAATGTTTAAACCTTTTTTGGCTACACTTCACAAATATAAATATCGTGTAATACTCTAATGTAATATAAATATTGTGTAATACTCTCCAGACACCAATGCATATTCGTTATTGGAGTAATAAAATTTGAAACTTTCTAAGATTAGGTGGATGTTGTAAAACTAATCTAGGTTTGGTGGGGAATATTGATCTTGGGCCTGGGTCAGATTGGAGAATGTGGTAATTAAGGGTGTAGGATTTGTTTGACCTTGGTTAGTTTAGGATGGAACTGGGTGATTAGAGCCGGTGGGTTGGGTTTTTGAGTGGGTTAAGTGTGTGAGGATGCACGGCGGATCTGTTTGGTTACAAGGTTAAAAGGGTAGCCTCGGTTGACTAGAGCCTCCTGGAGGCTTTGGTTGTAAGTTTCAGCAGAAGAGGTGGTGGAATTCAAGCGTTGTCCTCTGAGAGCAAGGAGAAAGGAATCGCTTTCTTGGTGTGGTAAGGATGGGAACTTGAGTATTGTAAATACTACAGATGGTTGGTGGTTTTATATGAACGGAAGTGGTGAGGGTGTTGTTTTCCAAAGTGATGTGCATGTCAAGGGGTGTGACTCTTTTGTCAGAATCCGGGATCCGGGACACAAGCATTTTAAAATATATTAGCCATTAAGTGTTGTGTGTGTGATGTGAATGTGACTTGAGGGACAAGACACTGCGTGAGAAAAGTAGCAAGGGAACCAGGAATGGAAACACAGAACGGACCAGCAAAACTTTGTGAGAAAATACCAGTAATATTTACGTTGCAGATCAGCTTCTTTTTCCTCCCCCTTTTTACTTATCGTTGCAGAAAAAGAAGAAGCAATCTTCAGTCGACGTCTATGTTGTGCTGTCCTTGTGTGTATGTATGTGTGTGTGTTGTTCTATATGTTAAATATTTTTTTGTATAAAATAGCAAATAAAAGATAATGGTAGAGTATCCCCCAAAGAAAAGTTCAAACAAAGACCAGGAGAACATTCTGGACGCCTGGTCCAAGGTCCGTCCCGCACCACCCAAAGTCAAAACTGAGGGAACCAAGGAGCTGGCAATCCGAGAATCTCTAGGGACTGCCTGTCCCAAAATGGGAAGAGCGAACAACTGCTCGTGCTGCACGTCATTGAAAGTGCAAAGAATGCATAGAGACGGGGGTGGAAGGTGGAAAATGGAAAAACATATTTATGCGGATTCTAATGGTTGTAGTCCAGGTCCGTCATATACGGGCGAAGGGAAGGACAGTTACCCCTTGGAATTTTGCTCGAAAATTTTTATTTCAAAATTCGCAGGATAAAAAAAATATGTGCGTCATGCGCTGCGATAAAATGATTCGATTTTCTTATATGCCAGTTTCATTCGTAATAACTATTCCCTAGGAAAATACTCCCACTCTATTTGCCGGCCGGGTAGCATGGGCGTTAGGCCAACGACTCGAAGGTCCGGGTTCGAATCGCGGCAGGGGCATGGATGTTTGTGGATTTTAACAAGATGTAAAGGGTCGAATCGTGACGGGCCGAAGTCATAAGTTACTAGACTGGCCCATATAACATAAAGTTTACCAAAGTTTTATCCCACTCTATTTTTCGTGTTTTAATACAAGTCAATAAAGATATAGATATGGTGGATGCGAATCCACCTTAGTTTATTTCTGTTTCATTTTAAATTGGTCCTCGAGTTTGTACACATTTGTAGTAACTAGTTTATAGAAAAGAGGACAATCATATCCTGATTTGCTAACTCACTGTTTTCATTTTATTAAAGATTTTTCATTTGTCACCCTCCATCTGCATACTTTAAAGTTTGTACATCTGCATTTGTTGTTTAGTTTACCTCTGAAAGATTTTTCAAACGAGTACAGGTATACATTAAAGAGCGAAATTTTTACTCTTTTTTTTAGACGAGAAAGCATTTTCATTAAAAGATATTGAATTTCAATCTACAATAGTAGTTTTTAACGAAACACGGCGATACAAAATGTGACTTTTTGAGATGGAATTATGATGCTTGACGAATGTAATTTATTCTTGAAAAATGAAAGAACGATTTTATCATCCTTTGAGAGTGGTTCCCAAGGCAGGGTATTAGTCAATTTCGTTATCAGCTGTTTCTTTTTCACCGAGAAGGGTTTATTTAGTAAAAATAACATCAGAAGGCCTGGTAACTTTTCTCAACGACAACAATATACCACAAGACGTCAGGAGGAAGATATATACAATAAACATCTTTGAACATTGTTCTCAAGTACCTGACAGGACGATAAATATTATTTGGAAGGCGTTATTCCGGAATACCGGAATAGGCGTTGGATTAGCGCCGTGTTCATTTTTCTCTCTATTCATTAATAAGAACATTAATCATTTCCTTTACTACTTGTGAATAAATGCATCCTTTTGTTTCTTTTCCCATTTTCAACATTTTATTGTGTAGTCTTTATATTTTCAAAGGATGAAGATTTCATCTCAAAGCGATGAAAATTTTCGATGGACTACGATTGGAAATTCATTCAAAGATAGAGCAACCATCGAAAAGAGCAACCACAGAATCACATATTTATTCGAGCAAAAATTTCTTATCTTAACTATTATGAAAACTCTCTGAAAAGACTGGTCTCTTTTTCCGCTTTCTAAAGATGAAATATTACGCTCAATTCGAGCGGAATATCTTCTCTTCCGAATTTGGTATGTAGGTTGAGATATACATCGCAAATAAATGCACTGTAAAAATTTTTTCAAAAATATTCCTGAAGAAACCAACTCAACGTGGCTGCCTCAAAATTTCCAGTAACTAAACCAATAAAAAATAAATATCGTTCAGTTTTTCAACGATGATAGGAAAAAAAAGTAGAAGCGAGATTTGAAGTCCTATTAGAATTCCGGTCTTACAGATTGGATCACGCTCCCAATCAAAAGAAAACAGTAGAGAGTGGCAGAAAAACATAAACTAGATTACTCCCACAACTCATGACACTTTCTAACCACTTCTCTATTTGTCAATTAGGGATCGGAATACCCGTTCACTGAGAATATTTTCCATATGTGAGAAAATAAGCGATCAAAATGGAGGCAGCAAATACTTGATTAGCATTGAATGTATGGTTAAGATGAAAAAAAAAAGTTTTCTCTGCGCACGTGCGCAAATCACACTGAGACATTCCAATTACGTAAAATAAATGAATCAGTGATTTTTTAGGATTCTTGGCGATAACTGTAAATACTGACATCTATCAGAAACATTAGCAGATATATCAAGGAACTTTTCCAAAATAGTTAAGTGTATTCGACTGGTCTGATTGCTGGAAATGATTATATACCATTTCTGGAACGTTCACATGCCTCTTCAGTCAACTGCAATCTAGTTGCGAAGAATTTGTACAGTAACGTATTATTTCATTATGTCTGGAACTTCTATATCATTTTCGTCTTTCTTTTCTATTTCTAGTTCATCATCGGAGTAGTTTAATTCTCTTTAGTTTTTTTTTTCAAATATTTTCATAATTTCTGGTTACCATCCCATCAGGTCCCTCAACTGCCAGTATTTGTTTCCCCCCAGCTCTAACTGTTGTGTGATTTTTTTCAAGCTCTGTTTTCAGTTACTTCTTTCCTAACAACATTTGTGTTGTATTTATGTACATTCTTCCTTAAAGTTTTATTTATTTCTATGTATTCTATTCTCGTTATGGTATTTTAACCTTTCTTATTTCCCCTTTTTTCACCATCAAAAGTTTAGTTTCTTCCGATATTTTACTCTCCTGTATCATGCTGCTATTTCTTTTGCTGTCTTTATTATTATCTCAGTCAGTACGGATTACTAGCAGTGCGGCCGGGTTTGGATATTGTACTTCACTACCTTGTAGTTATAAATAATTGACTATATTCATGAAAATAGGTTAGATAATCAGGCTACATTTTTCATTCTTTATACACATTTTGAGAATTCCACCCACGTCACGGAAATAGGTTAGCAAAATGTCAGATACGATAGTTTTTTGTTAGACGTATTTTTAACATTTTTATCACTTCACTGAAATAGATCATAAAATCAAGTCAGATTTTTATTATATGCGATGCAAATATTCATATTTCTTCTTCCTGACGTCATACGGATTCTTTTATTAGAAGGCTGAAGTCCCTGAGCGTTTGAGACCCACGTCTATTCATATGATGTCTGGGAAACCGGGTCAGGACCGGCGAACCGGGACTGTCGCCCCAAACGGCTTCTGCCATTAACTGGGAGGAGACCCCCTTAGTTTCTCTCGCTAAGGCTTAAGGGAACCGACCGGGGTAGACTTCTAATGTCCAATCTATACGTTCACATTGTGGGCTTTGTTAGTACCAAGCAACTACTTGGCGAACGAGCATGGATGGGCTGCTCACCAACCCGCATTAGCTGACAGCGTGGTGAGTCAAATGTCTGCACCTCTCCTTTTTTACACATGGTGGTACAAGCAAGGGAACAGTTTCGGAGGATATCATTGCCCGGAGGACGGAATGCAGCTGGCAACGCCAGCGGTCAGTTCTGCAGGAAGTCAGAGGGTCAAAATGCCCGGGTTTGGACTGTAGACTGCCAGGACACCGACAAGACAACTCGAACGGACCTATACGTGGCGACTTTCAACTGTCAGTCACTTGCAGGAGAGGACAACTTAAAAGAATTGCAGAATAAACTAACAAGGATTAAGTGGGACATCATAGGACTATCAGAAGTGTGGAGGAAGAATGAACAATATTTGGAATTACCGTCAAGCACACATTACAGTTCAAAGGAACAGAAAATGGAAAACCGACAGACGTTAGATTTATAATTAATGAACACCTGAAGACACAGATTACAGAAATTGAAGGAATTTCAGTTAGAATCGCACGAGTAATAATAAAGATAAACAAGAGATACAGTATAGAAGTTATACAAGTATATGCTCCAACAACGCCGCATCCAGAGGAGGAAATCGAAGACCTATACGAGGAGATTTTGGATAGTAGCAAATCGCATTACAAAATTGTAATGGGAGACTTCAATGCGAAAGTAGGAACTAAGCAGAGCAGTGACACGAAAGTGAGAAACTTTGTATTTGGCAAAAGAAACCAGAGAGGAGAGAAATTAGTGGAATTCTCAGAAGCCAACAGACTGTTCATTTCCAATACATATTTGATGGAACCGCTCCAGAGGAAGAGGACATGGAAAGGCCCAAATGGGACAAAAACAAAATTGACTATATTTTATCGAAAAACAGAGAAATTCTGCAACATGTGTCTGTTCTGAACAGTTTCAAAATTTCGAGTGATCATAGGATGGTAAGATGTGAGGTGAAACTAAATACTAGACTTGAGAGAAAGAAGTTATCACAGGAAAAACGCCACTTTTAGATCTGGAAAATCTAGGTAAACGCAGACGAATTCGAGATAGAACTAAGCAACAGATTCAACGCCTTGGAAGAGTTAGAAGATAAAGAAGACATCAATAGTAGGAACAGAATATTGACTAATATAATAAGAGAGACAGCCAAGGAAATAGTAATCATAGAAAAGAAAAAGAGAGGAAAATCTCAGAAAAAACTAAACTCTTGATGAAGAAAGGGGAAATGATAGCAGAGGAAAATTACATCTAGAAGATAGAGTACATAAAACTAAATAAAGTAGTAAGGAAGAAAATGAGAGAGAGAATGTACGAAGATACAACGAGCATCTCGTTAGAAATACAATCGAGGATAGCAAGATCCTGAAAAAAACAAACAAACAGCAGCTCATGATAGGGAAAAGCAAATAATTACAGTTAACTTGATGAAGTAATGAAGAAATTATAAACATATTTTAAAATTTCTACATAGAATTGTACTACTCCGAAGAAGAACTAGGAAATGAAGACTCAGAAGGAAATGATGTAAATGTCTCAGACGTAATGAAAGAAGAAGAAGTAATTACTTCGAGGGATGAAGAACGGAAAGTCGCCAGGAGACGATGGACTCACAGCAGAGATGTTTAAATGGGGAGGTGAAAATTTGAAATAGGAACTTGCTAAATTATTCTCGATGTGCCTGAGGAAGAGAGAAATACCGCCAAGTTGGAATAATGTTGTTATTATTTTGTTGTACAAGAAAGGAAACAAAGAATGCGTGGAAAACTACAAACCAATTAGTTTACTGTCAATTTGAAACAAAATGTTCACCAAAGTTATTTTGAATCGTACTGAACGAGACTTAGATTTTGAACCAGGAAAGGGAACAAGCCGGATTTCGCCATGAATATAACACAGTGGATCACATACAAGCATTGAATTGGGTTATGGAAAGGTCTAATCAATATGAACTTCCACTATGTTTGCGATTCATAGATTTTGAAAAGGCTTTCAATTCGGTCTTTTTGGCAGTAGTACTTAAATCATTTGAACATCAAAGCATCAAGTTACTCCGAAACATTTACTCGACTACTACATCTGCCATTAGACTACACCAAGAGAGTGATAAAATTTAAAGTTGTAAAAGAGGTAAGGCAAGAAGATTCTATTTCTCCAAAACTGTTTTCAGCTGTCCTGGAGGGAGTGCTACAAAATTTAAACTGTGATGAAATTGGAATAAAAATCAATGGCGAATATCTTCATCACCTATGATTCGCTGTTGATATAGCGCTCTTTGCTTTAAATGCAGAAGGACCACAAACCAGAATGGAAAAGCTGTGTAATGAGAGTTCGAAAATAGGCCTTATAATGAATTTAAGTAAACCAAAATTAATTTACAATCAACATACCGAAAAAAAGGAAATAAAGATTAGCGGAGAGACAATAGACATAGTCGATGAGTATATTTACCTAGGCGAGCTCAAAACTTCGAATGCCAAGTTGACTGTAAATAGAAAATGTCAAATGGAGTGGAATTTGTTTGGAAGACTACACTTTATGTTGAAAAGCAAACTACCTATATGTCTCAAGCGTAAAGTTTATAATCAATGTGTCTGTAATAATGTACGTTTCTGAAACTTGGACATTGAATGCGCAAACAACCCAAAGATTAAGTCACAAAAAGAGCAATGGAGAAAGGCATGCTAGGCATAGCTAGGAGGGACAGACAGGCAAATGAATGGATTCGGATACAAACAAAGGTAGAAGATATAATCAAGACTGCATAAAGGATGAACTGGAGACGGGCCAGTTACATAGCTAGACGAACAGATTGAAGACGGACGACAAATAATACTACATTGGATTTTTAGAGAAAAGAAGCTACCAAGACGACGTCATATGCAAGATGAGTAGATGTAGTCAAGCGTTTTCCAGTATCTACATGGATGAGGAAAGCATCAGCCCGAGAAATGTAGAAAGAATAAGGGGAGGCCTTGATCAATCAGTGGAAAATGGCTTAATATGATTATATATATGTACAAAACAAACAAACAAACCCCGTGGCACGACAGCCCATTAAGGGCCCATGCCTAGGCTTTGGCACTCATGCTGGAAAGGTGAGATGTGGTTAGCATCTCGGATCCTCCTCGTCGTTAATTCCAGTTTTCGTGACAGGAGTCCGCTAGCTCTTTATTCTGGTAGCTCCGCAATTGGCCTCACCACGCAAGGTGGACGCCGCACAGACAACACCATCAGGAGTACTGCAACGGCACTCTTCCAAACACTGTCCCGTCCCAGAGCTGCTTGACTTCGCTGATCTTACGGGAACCGGTAGACCAGCTCGGCTAGGGCGTTGCCCGTATATATATATAGGGAAACAATTTTTTACAGCGGTAATAAGTTTCAATTTTGTTTAGCCTAGTTGGGAAAGTTCTTTAGTAATAGTAAGAAGATTATGAAGTTTGAAAGAACGTTTAACAAATCAGATTATTTCTACTGAGAAACAAATATGGCCAGTGGGTACTGGAAATATGCGTTTCATTTCTTACCCATATTCTGTTCCATAAACATAAAAATTGTTTTCTGTACAAAATTTTCGACACAATTCCGGAGTTCTTGTCAGGTATCTATCATAGTTTTCGAGACCAGTAAGTACTCTAGGTGTTCCGTCAATATAACATCCTTCATATTTCACTGCAACAAACATAAAAATATATTTATTAATTATTATGCCTTTACAATTACATAACAGTAAGAGTGGATGCTCAACTATAATAAATTTCATTCTTGTTCGAACTGAGATAATTTTACTTTTAAAATATAAGAATCAAACAAATTAATCAATTCTACTAATATGATGCTTGTTTGTTACAACTTGAACTCCCGTAAACAATAAAAGGCAGGTGAATAAATAATAAGCAAATTTATGCGTTGAAACTACTACATCTAATGAAAAGCATTTTAGGAAAGTATAATTGAAAAGGTGAAATTGAATTTAACTTATTTATGACTTTTAGACATCTATGGCTCAGCACTATAAAGGATGATGCCTAGTCAAACATTTTCAGAAGATACACTCATTGGTATAAACCACTCGTTTCACATTAATCTTTCCAACTTGCGTCTCCAAGAATAGAGCAAATTAAACGAAACTAATATATAAGAAAACCTGCTAGAATTGATCTAGATAATACTCATATAAATTTGGGACCAGCGTGTCATAATGCCATTATACTTCAAACACAAACTCATTACATCCGATATTTTTATTCAAAAATCACGATAGGTAAATTTCCATCAGAATTATTAGTATGACATGTCAACTTTCGTACACTTCCCCCGTTGGATACAAAATATTAATCAGCTACTGCTATGCCTTGTCAAACGTCCCGTTCTTTAGGCATTGAGTATACTTCATTTATCTACTGTATGACGAGTGCATTAAGAAAGCAAATAAGATATTTACTCTTACGAATTCTTAAAATGAGAACCCCAGAATTCACCAAACTGTCAAACAACGAAATAACCAAGATATTGCGAAACAAAAGGATTTCTGCGTGAAGAAAATAAAATGACCGAAGTTTCTATGGGGCCTAATAAATTTTCTTATGGGTACTTTAGAAGAAACGTACATCATCCCTAATTTTACACCAGCATTCCTCGTATGATCAGCAGATACGAGGCTTTTTTATATGCAAAAACTCCGAAACTGATAATGAATAGGTTAATAATTCATTTGAAGACTCCTGGAAGTATATCCTCCTTACAGATGCCTCAGATATTTGTCTACCAAGACATTTGTTAGTTAAGCATATTTCATTGGTAGTTAAATATGTTTTTATTGTTGATGTTACATTATTATTATCGTTCTAAATCGCCTTTATCAGTTACTTATAATATCCATATGTCCAACGAAGTTTAGCAAAGTTCAAAACGCTAATGAGAACATAATAAATATAAATTGAAAGACAGTTAAGAAGTTAAAATTTATTTTAATGCGAATTTTCCATTCAACCGTTTGTTACTTACCCTTTTGTTTTCTTCCGTAAAATGTGACACCTCTTTTTGCTTTTGATTCATTTGAAAGACAAAAGCTGCAAGCGGTTTTGTTATTTCCAGCCATCGAAATTTGAAACGCTCTGCATCCCTTTTCTCGCAGACATGCCATTGCACAATGCACATCCGAAATAACATTCAAATTGGTGCCAATTCCTGTTTTGCATTTCATATTATCATATTTGTCGAATGTTATAACACTGCAATGACACCCCCTGCTCCAATTAAATAAAATCAGAATTGTAGCGAAGAAATACGTTGCTGAAGATCTTTTCTCTGGTCCAAGGAACAAAAATTCGTATATCATAATACCTATAAAAAGACACATAAATGGAAATGAAACAGTGAAAAGTGTAACAACTATTTGAGGCATTCACAAATTCAAAAGTGCATATCATAAACTACTACGATTTTGGTGTCGTTTAATAAGTTTCTTAAATCGGTGATAACTTCCAATTAAATCGGTGATAATTTAAAAAATAATCGACTGTATTAAGGGCCAAAACAATGTATTAGAGACCACATAAACCGGAAACTTACAAATAAGTCCGGTTATGGAAGCAATGATTAACAAACTGGAACGAAGAAACCGGGAAACCAGAAAATTCCAAATACCAGGGTAATCCCCCCAAGTGGGAGACCAATCCAGAAAGAAAATGAAATGGATGTAACCAACAGAATATAACGGAGGACAAGCAGCCCGTTCAGTACATGGTTGGGTGACCACTAAATCAAATTGTCACTACATGAAAGAGAAACATAGCATACTAAAATATCAGGACTCAGCCTTACCTAAAGACTTTAAATAAATTCAAATTCTCACAAAAATAATAACCACAGCCACTACCACTAGACGGCTTAATCCGTCTTCCACACAAAACGGAATACCGGAAGGAAAAAGAATAGTACCTAATGGAAAATTAAAACCTCAGAATCTGAGAAGAATGGATACGCACATATGGATCCGTAACCAAACACATGAGCACAAATATTCTTACAGGACAAAATAGGAAAGATGACCGGAAATACCGGGAAACTGCTGGAACAAAACCGTAATAACAAAACACTGGTACACTTACAGAACTACAAAAAGGAAGAGGGGAAAACTCCTATATTACATATTCTAAGTAAGAGAGAATCCAGCAAGCTGGTGGTAACAGGAAGGACTGGGCTCCGGGTCACGCATTCCAATGAAACAAACTTGGAAAGCTTGCTTCATTCTGAAGAGAAAACGTTTGAACCATGAAATTCGGATGAATAGTACTCTGTCCAGAAATTATTATTGTAGATGATATTTTCCCCCTATTTCTATATGATTTTTGTGCTTTCAAACAGGAATGGGAAATATTTGTTCCCACGTTACTATTTGGTATATGGGTATGGTATTTGTAGAAAACATTTCCAATACCCCAACGTAGGTTTTATTGTATATTAGTGTAGCAGACCCGTTTGCTACTACATAAGATGTAGTTCATCCGTTTTTTTTATGAGTTAAAAATATATTAAAATTACTTGATAAAGTACTCATTTTCAACGTGTTTTGTGACCAATTGCAATGCTTTTTACTCATTGGTTGTTTTTCCTTAGTAACGTTCCTGCCTATCTGTTTTTATAATTAGCACGAAAAGTTCGTTAAATTTGTTTAATTGATACTTTTGAGAAAACGAACAAAGTTACTAATTAAAATGTCGATATTATCGAATGAATTTATTTGTTTTATTTTTCATTCAAGTCTTTTTAAACATTTCATAAACAAAACAGTTCTTTACACTTCCTTTTTCTGCTTTTTATTTATTTATCACCATAGAGATTCTAGTTAAATATACTTCAATAAATTGAGATGAGGATAAATTATCTCCAGAAGTTATGATTTCTCATCAAAAGGTAAGAAATCTTTGGAGGGTTGGAGAAAGACGTACCGAAGGAAGTTTTTAAGTGAAGTTTGCGCGAAACCTGTGACGATTAATTATGAAGTATTTATTTATGTGCTATTTTATATATTTCACAATGATAGCTTAAATTTTATTTAGTAGCGTGTCCTTATCCTCCTTCCCACTGCGTCACATTCACCATGTTGAACTGTTACGATTAATTTAATAATTTTTCTTTGAATATTAAACCTAAATTTTTGCTGTTAGGATTTTACTAGGAAAGAAAGATGTTTTCTTACGAGATATTCTGTATTAGGTTTTACAGTCTTCGAAACTTTAATGCTTCAGCGAATTCTAATTCTATAAAATCCTATCATCTTTCAAATTTGGGACATAGGTCAAATCATAATAATTATGA
Source organism: Lepisma saccharinum (assembly GCA_022664845.1). Classification (NCBI taxonomy): domain Eukaryota; kingdom Metazoa; phylum Arthropoda; class Insecta; order Zygentoma; family Lepismatidae; genus Lepisma; species Lepisma saccharinum. The sequence continues at coordinate 4,480 of JAGDQP010029597.1, read as the reverse complement.
AGAAAAGAATCTAATTGAAAATTAATGTTGTTGAGAGGCAATTAGAAATCTTTCAATGTAACTTTATTTTGAATTGAACTTGTTTAAATTCGAATATCAAAATTCGTGATAAAAGGAAGAATTTATTTTTCTAAATTTAGCCTCGCCTCAATTTTGTTTCTGTCGAATAAACTATTTAATATAATTATTATTGGCATTATAGTAGAGACGGACCAATTTTAAAATCACTAAAACAAAACCAAAATCACTTAAAACACACACATTACGTATTCATGGGAGGCGAGCGGTTTACGCAATTGTTTTCTTGCACTTTTCGTAGATTATCTTAAATTAGTGACCATACGAACGTGGAGGTTAGGTAAGGTTAGGTGCGGTCATGTATCTTTACAAAATATATTTTGACACATATTCACAATTACCTTCAGTGCCCAGGCGTGCTCTCCCGATTTCCATTAGAAAGTCGTGTACAATTGTTTCGGGGCCTTTTCCTTTCCTTCCATAAATACTCTGCTAAATAACCTTCAAAATGCACTTTACCTCATCATTTCTATACGATTCAGTAACACTAACGCAAGAAATGTCATAACCATCACAAAGACGCTGTATATCTATCTGCTATCTGTATATCTATATGTATCTTGTATGACGTAGTGCCGTATTGGCACCATGTTATTCGTAGAACATTAATAAGTATTGCATTACATTATTATTACCACAACAAATGTAGTGATATTTCACGTTACTAATAAACGGCTAAATAATAAATTTCTAATTCATGTATACTGGGAAATATCGAGATTCAGGTGATAATAGTAGTACAATCACGATATTTTGATGATCCTCTGAATCTAGACAAAGAGACAGTAATCCTGGTGCAAAACTAGGAGTTTTATTGTAGTTGCATTTGCTATGAAAATTTATTTTCGAGAAATTCTGTGTAATGAAGAACAAACCTCCACATCTTCTGGTTTAAAGTAATTCTGTAATGAATATAGTGTCTGTGTTACTACATTCCAATTCTGACTTATAGAAGTATCTTATTGACGAACGGTTTTCAGACATTTAAGCTCGAAATTCGGCATTTTTCGCAAAGGACTATGTTTGAACCCCCGTAGAAGAGAAGGTGTGATGCATGACTATGATATTTTGCATTCATACACTCGGTTGGTAGATCTAAATATTACAAAATTTTGTAGAATTTTATCCAATTCCTTCATCCCAAGAAATTTGTTGAATATAAAATTTAACACAATTTATTACTTATTTTCAGCCTAATTATTGGAATAAAGAAATTAATTTTCAGAAAAGGAGATTCCATATGTTCAAAGTACACTTCAAGAGCTACCCAACGATGTTTGATTAAGCTCTCTTCAGCTCGTCTGATTTTTGAGATATTCAGATTTCCGTACATGTCTACGGGAGTAAAAAACGCCATCCATGATTTTGGAAATATGGTCGCCCCGCGAGAAATAAGGGCATAACATTTCTTTCAAAAGTGGTTCTGATATCTTCAGGTGTGTAGAAACCCATATACGAAATATATTTTATTTTCTAAAATGCTGATGTAATCACTTTTTTTTTTCTAAAATTGGATGATTTGTCATGGAATAATCCAATTACGTATGTTTCAGTTTCTGGCATAAAATGTGAAGATAAATGCTATTAACATTTCATTCTAATAATTTTCATAAAGAAATTTTCATCAATAGGAAAAACTGTTTTAACAAAGTGAATTGTTATATGCTTTTACACGTATAAAATATACATTGCAGATTTAAATCTAGAAAAAGCATTCAGACACAGGATTGTTCTGTTCGAAGACAACTACGTAGATGGAAATCAATATAATTCCTTACCAAACAGTAAATTTGTTTTACTATTATTAAAATAAAACCATTTAACCTTCCTTATCTAAAATCACTAATGTATAAAATAGTCCACTTAGCGTGACTCAATCTGCTGGTGTCTTAATAAGACAAATCTTGACAACATTTCTGTAGTTGTAAAAGTAGCTCATGGTTAAAATCTTTGCTTTCTAAACCAATGATACACGAACGTGGGTTCGAGCCCTGGTCAGGTCAAGTATTTTTCCTACTAGTTAATAAGACAATAATAACTTCTGTTCATCAGGCGACAAAAGTATAGAATTTGCCAGCAAGAGAGAGCGAGCGAGCGAGAGAGAGAAAGAGAGAGAGAGAGAAAGCATGTCAGACCCATGGAAAGAACTTCTGTCTTCTTTACTGAAGAACAGTTTAATATCTTAGTGACTCATCGTTCATGATTATTATGAGCTTTGGGGATAGTGAATTTGTATGAACTTTGGGGATAGTGAATTTGCTGTATGGCACCTTGGTTCGACTTTGGATATAACAACATTTACTTAATTTGTATTTAACGTTCACATATAACATACTGACGTTTTGTCAACACCCATCACTTCTCTGATGTTATATTTTAAACATAATTACTTATGTCCTGAAATGCTTATATGGATACATATAAAACTGATTATTACTAATTATGTAATTATTCATGCTTTGAGGAATATATTATTTTTTTTCTAGAATGGGATTCGAACCCACGATTATAAGGCACTCGTTCTACCAATGAGCTAACATGAACACACCTATCTACTTCTTTCTGATATAACTCATTCTGAAGTAACATGACTGACTTTTCGGTGTTCAAGACAATGGCATTTATATTTGTTGCAAATGCTATTGTTTTTCTCTCCTTTCTATTGTTAATTGTATTATGAATGTGAGAACTAAATTTGCTGTCTTCACTTTCATTGAAAATGTGCTTTTACGTATTGAAACTTAGGTGACAAAACTATCACGTGCTCAAATGTATGGATGGTTTCGAAATACTGTATAATTACGTATTTTAATGCATGTTACTTTTTTCTACACTAAATAACATGTCAACATGTCTTATTGCATTTAAAAGAAAAAAATCTGCATTTTTGTTTAATTGTGAAGGTTCATCCTTCCTTCCACGGCTCGAACCTGGCATCTTTAGTTTACTGTTTCCGAAGATACCCGAAGTTTGACTTGGAGAATTTTCAGCTGAAAAGTGCCGTAATCAATGCGGTCATCCTTTTTGTAATAGGGTGAACATTTGAGATGCTCTAGAATACCGTGATATATGTTATTGACTCTACAAAAGTTAGGTGCTGTCTATTTTTGCAAAAATTGTGTCCAAGATGATCCGAAATTGGCCGATGATACAGCTGTTGATATTGACAAAACGAGTCTTTTTGAGGAAGAATCTGTAGATTCAGGGCTAGTTGATTTTGCATCTATCATGACAGCAATCAATAACAATCAGTCAAATCTAATGAGAAGTAAAACTTAGCAGGGTAACACAGAAAAGGTGATACAACAAGTGGCTAGTCAGGTAGAGCTAGTAAAGAATAGCGTAGCTAATGTTGTTTGTGACGTAAAGGACTTGGAGAATCGAACCGTAACTCTTGTGTCTGAAGTTGATTAACGTGTAACACAACAAACTGAGGAAATCAGTGTTTCAACTGCAACAAAAATTAAAGAAATCGACTTGGAAATTATTTAATTGATTGATGACGTATCGTCATTACATTCAGATGTTTCTTATCTAATAAGTTCAGTGGACAGTAGAAGCAATAATCAAGAACAAATAGTTCAAACAGATGGAGAGAATAATATAGTTTTACCTATATCTCACAATGTTGAACACATGCCCGGTGTTATTCGTACCACATCATTCATTACAACTAGTATTTCTGATAGACAAACTATAACTACTCGTTGCTTAGGTAATAGACCTTGAGTTTTCGGGAAAGCTAGAACTGAAACTGATTACGTTTCAAATTTCATTGACACGTTGGTAATCATACAGGTGTGAGACTAGATAAGTAATACGATCCTGGTATTAACTTAGCTTCGGTTAGGTTTGATGTGGATAGATATGATCCGGTTAGAGTAGATAGAACCAGTCAAAATCCTTTAGTAAACTCTCTTCATTGTGGGAATTTACATTTCCAACCTCGTGATACAACTGTAATTTCGGATGTTAATCATCAGAGAGAACCTAATAATACTAAAATTGAAACTATATAATTGATTGAGAATATGATATTTAAATGAAGGAACTATTATAATAAATGAAAGAGAAAGAGAGAGAGTTGAAGTTGGCCTACGGAAGCAAATTACTGTTTCATGTATTTATGGTAGAGGCTTAACAAATACAAGTTGAGTTTATGCGTTTGATTTTCGTGGAAAAAGAGAAGAACCAAGTCCGATATCTTACATGGTTATGGTATTCTCTTAACTTTTATTAAGGTTGGGTCTTCCGCTCTGTTGGGGTTAACCTGTAAAACGGAGGTGCTGTTGCTACCCTATTTTAGGCCTTAGATGCGACTACACACAACTTTCAGTATTTTTGGTGAGCGTGACGTCGCATCTAAGGCCTAAAATAGGGTAGCAACAGCACCTCCGTTTTA
>JAGDQP010029596.1:0-16499 GCA_022664845.1 Lepisma saccharinum | reverse complement strand
CCGTGAAATTGGCTCTATTAAGTGCAATAAATCTAGAACACACCTATTTTAATAACATTTATCATAATGCAATATTAATTACTTTGAATATTTACGAAAGATTACGTGGAGGTAAAATTGTAAAGTTTATTAATAGAAAGAAAACAGAGGGAGAGGTCAAATTGTTTTTCAAGGTAAAATTATATCTTTAAAAAACTTCAACCGCGTTGAAAAGTGTACTAATAGGTGAAAAATGATAACTATTTGTTCAAATATTTTAGATCTGCAAGAATCGTTTGATTATCATCATTCTTGAAGTATCAAGTTGGGGCAATGATAATTTAAGATTTTATTTCATAGATTAATATTTTACTATTTTATTTTTGCACGTTATTTTTCAACGTGAAATCAGATAAGGTCGATTGATGAGTTTATCTGCGAGAAAAGGCCAGATTTATCTTTACACCTACTGTTGTCCTGACACTTCAAAAAATGATAATAAATCAAAAAAAAATGTTGTTATTTTTATATTTAGAACATTCGGCATGAGTCTTAGCTGCCTAAAGGCCAGAAATACAATTCAAAATCAGTATTTAGAACATTTGTCTAATTATTTTACACTTTTAGTGCAATTTTGAACGTATTTAATTTTTTTAAAAATACGTTAATTTTGTTTCATTTCCGTTGAAAGTAACCATTAATTCGTGAAAACAGTTGACAGTTTTGTCATTATTATGTGTTATTGAATCTTTCTATCACTCAGGAAGTTAAAATAATACTTTAATTAATACGTCAAAAAGAGGGTTTTATTTTATGCTCCCATGCATATCAAAGATACTTCACCGCATTCACCAAGCAAAATATATAGTCGAAATCCACGCACCTATTTAAAAGTTACGCCTCATAAACCAACAATAATAGAAAATAATCGAATCCAAAAACCGATTAAAAGAGTACATCTGAAGAGCATAGTAATTACAGTTATACGTGTTTTAACCCTTTGAAAAAGGCTTTCAAGTTCCATGATCACTTAACAAATGAAGGTATCTTTAAGCATGCTGTAGTGAATAGAGAAAAAAGAATACTGGAAAACAATGTTAAGAAATCTTTATGTAGGGATTTATATGTATTTCTTATTTAGCTTAATTGCACTTGATTATAAAGAATTTTTCTGTTCTTGATTTAATACTTTATGATTGTGAGTGGGAACATATAAAATTAGATTTAGCTTAATAACAAAAGAAGTCGTCTCCAATCGCTAGTATGTTTTAGTCACACTTCAAATGATAAAGCCAAACAGGCAGCCGTAGCGTTAAGCCAGAGACCCAGAGGTCGCACGTTCGAATCCCGCTAGGGGCATGCATGTTTGTAAATTTTAACAAGCAGGGGCTTAATAATATAATCATGACGAGCCAAAGTCAAAAATTACTAGAAGAGTCCATAGAAAATAAAGTTTATCAAAGTTTTTTTTTTTTTTTAATAATAAATTTTTGCCTTGATCTATTTACCCAATTTCATTGAATTTATCCGGAATTAAAATTTACTTCTTCTAAAAGCGCGATTATTTTTAAGGAAATGAGTAAATAAAGCAACTGTTTGTTACTAACTTTAATTTTGTGAATTAAATGTTATGTGTTGAATGTGTACTACCAGGTTATTCAGAAATAAGTTGCCGTTTTCGTACATGGCACTGCTACTGAGTTTTGGAATGAAGTAAAGGAAGGGTCCGGGGGAAAATAATGGTAACCCAGAGTGAACATGAATTGATATATTACGTTCTTAAATTTCATTCTCACATGCTGGCTTATAGGGTTTCCATAAAGATGGCCACTATGCGGCAATTTATTGTTGTTTTTAACTTGAGTTTTTTTTTTCCACAGTCAGTATATATATGAGTGTTACTATTCTATTTCTGTACTCAACTCATTTTTTTTTCAAATGAGGATTACCCCCGGACCTTTCAAATATCCATGCTTCATTCCAAAGAGTCTCCGTCTGAAGCGACACTTTTCTGTAAGCGATTCACGAAGATCTCAATCTCGTCCATGAGCACACAAGACTCCTGTGAGGCAATAATATCCCTTGAGACACTTTCTGCACTATCCCAGGTTTAAATCCCATGTCTTTCAGAAAGTGACTTAGATCCATAAACATACGGTAGTCTGTTCGTGCTAAACCCGGAGAATATGTAGGGTGCAGAGGCAATTAGTGCATAAGATTATTGCCGCGTGGGGTTAGCATTGTCTGCTAAGAACACATGATCCTTCCTATTAGCCAACGATGGCTGCTTTTTACACAATTGCCGATGCACGTCGTCAATTTGTGGACAGTATGTGACAGTGGTAATGGTTTCATCAGGAGGAAAAAATTGCAACGGACATCGTGCACCAAACTAACAACATAACCTTTTGTGACGTCAAGTTTGGTTTATAAAAGTGTTCGAGGATTTCACCAACGTCCAGTCACTGCCAAAGTTTGAAGTAAGATGAAATTAAACTGAACGGGCGATCTGAAAGAATCAATCTACTGCTGAAATAAACTTTATTGTATAATATGTGAGGAAGTAATCGGTTAGCTAAATGGATAAATCAAGCTTATGTCATTATTGAATTAAATTCCTTTAAATGGAATTCAAATTAAAATATCTGGATTGAATTCATCGTGAAGTAAGCCCCTGTCCAAACTATCAGACAAGTCGTTCAGACAAAACGTTTGCGATGTCATACTATACGTTTTATCGTACGTCTTTAATTCATTTCTTGTAGATATTATTGTAAACTTATAAAAAGTAACTGTTGATATTTAGTCCATATAATAGATGATAAACTGTTCTATGTTAAAGTAATACAATTTGGAATGGTAAATCAATTTTCAATGACGAGAATTAAGTTCTGATTTTTCATTTTAATTCTTTTCTATTCCTTTTTAAATCGTTTTCGATTTTGCAGCTTAAAAAGTCTGATTTCTCGATTTAAATATTTTCCAATTTCTCGGTTACAATTGCTTTTCAATAAAATATAATTCGGTTTACCATTTCCTCTAATAAAATTAATTTTTAATTATTTCGATTAAAGTGGAGTCTGTTTTAATTTTAATAGAAAATATCGGTTTCATTTTTTATTGAAGATTCGATTTTCGAAATATAGAAATCGGTTTTGATTTATCAAAAATCAAATTTCCATTTTCCAATTTCAAAATCGAACAACCTTAACCAAACTTACACACAAAAAGGAATACAACTTGGTGTTTCCTCGACGGCTGCAAACAAAAAAATGAATAAAGACTGAACGAGCGTCTGTCAAGTTTTATCAGATAACGGAATTGAAGCTATTCTCATCAAACCTTAGTCTCAGCCTTCAGTCATCGTTCAGTTCAAAGACACTTTGCGCCAGACAAGCATACAAGCACGACGAATATACAACTTTATTCATAAATAATATCTTCGGTATTTTAGATATCTATAACACTGTCTAAGCTCACTAAATCATGTACTTACCGCTCTCTCTTTCGGTCGAGGAGTACCAGGTTGGATTCCAGGTGGAAGTTTATAATTTTGGTGTTTTGATGCTAAATGTCAATCTACTTACATTAAGAAGTAGAGTTCGATCTTGAAAACTAGATAAGGTGGTAATGAGGATCGTTACGGTATGAGACACTCTCCCTTGGACTCATCAGCCTGGCAGAATAGGAATCGATTTCGGGCTGTAGCGTCATAAAGTTTACTTTTAGTATAACTTTGGTTCTTGAACACTACAGAGGACACCAAAGGATGGAAAACATATTCAGTTTTCATAATTACATCCTCTTTTAAAGTGTTTTCTGTTCTATCCTGCAGACAGCGCAGTGAATGAAAATAATAGTGCACAGTAAATTCGTTCTTTTCGGAAGATTTGTTGATCTTCGCTTTTGAAACTTAAAAAATGCCTCTTTAGAATGCAAGAGCTAGCTCAGGTATATTTTTATTGAAATAGTGTACATTCCACAAGATGACTAACTAACTCATAAATCTCTAACATTAAGCAAATCAAGAAGATATCGTCAAAATCTTGATTAAACATAAATATGTTTTTAAGCTATATTATTCAATATATTATACAATTCTGTATATTCAGTATTTTACATAAACTATGGAACCATTTTATCAGCATTTTACATAAATCTTACGTTTCGTAGTTCTCACGCATTATAATCATTTTAGATTTCTTGTTTTATATAAAAAAAATCGTATTCGTATTTAGTAATCTAGCGCGGAAATGGCTAATTATACCCTGCGCTTTTGTTTTATTAATTGCTGCTTTATAATAATATTTATAATATAATACAGTTTTGAAGTCTGTCTTAATAATTGATGTTTTAAGGTCAGTTATTTATTGGTTGCTATGGTTTCACCGCCATTGCTGTCAGTCACTCTTAACTCTCTTGTCACTGTCGCATTTGATGTTGTTATCACAGTTAATTTTGAATGTTCATGATGTAAAACTGTTATATAATACACTGCAATACTTTATAACACTACTGAGTAAATTTTCTTGAAGGAAAGGTCGAAAAACTTTGGAATGTTGTAAAAAATGCACAGGAGATTTCAGCAGCTTTCTTCTAGTTCGCCGCCATCTTGCCAATCTTCTATAAAAATCGTTTTCCATCTTCTGTTTCCATTTAAATCAACATTCGTATTCGTATTTTGTAATCTAGCGCGGACTTGGCTAATTATGCCCATCCATTGCACGTTCGTTTTAAAAATTGCTGTTTTTTTAAAAATATAATACAGTTTTACAGTCTTAATAATTGATGTTTTAAGGTCAGTCATTTATGTTGCTATGGTTACAGTCCGCCATAGTCGTCAGTTCACTCTTAAAACTCTAGTCACAATCACTTTTAGATGTATTTCTCACTGCCAATTTTGAATTATGCTTTGAAGAACTATTGTATGATACACTGAAGCACTATGTAATATATCTGAAGAAATTTTCTTGATTTGAAGCCCCAAAACACTGAAATAATGCAAATTAAACACTAAATTTTTTTGCGGCTTTCTTCTCTTAAGCCACCATGTTCCAAACCCCATACTTAAGACGTACTCCACAATATTCTTTTTAAATCAACAAGTCATCTCTATTCTTCTTCTTCAGATTAGCTCAATCCATAGATTGATGACCACAAAAGCTTTTAAGCTAAATCAGTTGAATTGTGTTGGAAAGTATTTCATTTTGGTACAAACAATATAATAGTATAACAAATCAATAAAGAAAACAAAACCCCAATCAAATATAAATGTAACGTTCGAAGCAAGAACCGTTACAAACTGTTAATATCAGAAGTTAATATTGTTATCAAACGCAACAGTTTCTTTAGAAAACACCCTAACAACCTCAGTACATTGGTCAAACGGACCCCAAAATATAAAATTTCCACACAGAAAATGTACACGAATTTTAATTATGTACTTACATCTCCCACATCCAGTCATTACAGCGCATTGATTTTGAGTCTTGATAAATTACTTATCCACTGTTCAATTTCCTTGTAAATTCATTTATAGCCTTTTCACACTGATACTTTGACCCGTGCCCAATGTTTCTTTCAGGTATGCTTTTGGGGAGTGCTTTGCTCCCGGGGATTTTTAGCCGCACCCCCGAAAGAATTAGTCTCAACACTTGTATTATACATATGTATACTGAAATACGTATATAATACATTCTATAAATATTGTTGATGTTCTTTTGAGGTTAAGTAAGGAAGTAGGACATATTGTTAAGCAACATTATTATTATTATTTTATATTTTAACACATTGGAGTCAATATGTATTATTTATCATTTTCGTTAGCCCCCATGAGCTCCCTGAAAAATATCTTCTGGAAAAAACACTGCCCGTGCCTACCTGCGACAACTTGGTAAATTCAGTGTGAATACATATTTGCTGGGTCAGACTGATATGTTAACCAAACTGACGCAATTCCATCCTTGCCTGCTTTCATATGAATTCCAAATAGACCTGAAACGTGCTAGTGCGCACTATCACTTAGTCTCTTACTATTAAAATGAATTGTCAAATTGGAATCGATTTCATAAATGTTTTGTTGAAGTTATTGAATGGTACTTAGGGAATTCCATAAGTGGTTCGTGCGAAAATGGTGTGGTTCGTGCGAAAATGGTGTGGTTCGACGAAGAAGTATGTCAGTTCTTTTTCTAGTAATAATCTTTCAGAACTAGACTTACGTCTTCAAAAATGATGTAGAAACTGCTCTAAACAATATGCTGTTAAACTATGTTCAGATTGCGAGAAATTAACTTTTTCACCAATCTGTTCTGCACCTTACCAATACAATCAGTAATCAAAGCTATAAAAAACGTTTCATAGACGTAGCACGGGGAAGCATCTAAATCGCATCTCTATAAAATAAACCGTCTAGTGTTATAAAAGGGAAGATGTCTCAGTCTTCGAAGAAGATGATATAACAATAGCCAATTTTCCGTTTAATCAACTACCTTTATTACCTGCTTCAATCATACGACTTATCATGAAAGTTTGCGTTGCTTGCGATTTGGGTGAATAGCCAATTGAAAACGTGATACACTTACCTTACAATACAACACGCAATAAAACACGCGTTTTAATTGGCTACACACCAAAATCGCACGCAAAGCAAGCAACGCAAGCTTCCATATACAGCAGCCCGTATTCTGTAGACATTCCTCTAAAGTCCTTTACATTTTGATTAGTTACATTTCCTAAGCTATTTCTTGCGTATCATAATTATCCAAAATCGCCATTAAACCAGTCAACATACTACAGTAGAAAGAGAAATAGCTTTCCTTCCTAATTGTTTCGATTTTATATGTCTGATTATTTTGATTTGAACGTTTTCACATTCATTGTAATGCCAATCCAGTGTTAAGTAGTGGAATGGAAAAGCGAGCTTAACCGAGCTGGAATTGGCCTGTACTAAATCTGTAAAAGGTCCTCTAGAACTTTGGTTACTAGTGATTGCATCGGGAAGGTGCAGCACTCAGATTGATGTTATGACGTCGTTAAATTAATTCTTGTGCTGTCTAGTGGTTGAAATCGAAAAAATAACCAAGTGATTATAAAGATAGAAACTGGGACTGTTGACTTGGTATTTTGTGTCAATAGTACTGCGTACCGTGTAGACAAAATTATATACATGTAAAATACCAGTATTCTCTTCCTCAATAATCCTGAACAGCATGGGTAATAAATTGGTTGGTTACTGATAGCTGACTGATAAAACAACTGCCTAAGAAGCAAAATACCTTGAGTCAGTTCTCAAATTCGCTTATGTTTTGCTTAAGTTGCACAAAGCATATAATTACCGAGGTAGGAGTATTTGAGATAACACTTAAAGCAAGAATTGGAGATTTTTCATCCACAGTAATTCAGCCATCAATATTTTAATTTTCAGACAGGATTTTGTAAACCAGAAAATTTTAGAACCCCCATTTTCTAACACATTTGTTTATTGTTTAATGTATTATGTATTGTCAGATATGTTTAAGAAATATTCACAGGAAACTAGGAGCGCAGGAAGAGTCACCTTCAGAAAGACTTGGAAAACTTCTTTTACTTCTTGTACACATTGTACTTCTAGATCAGCAAACTAAGATTATTTCAGAAAAGATGCTCACAAAATGCGTAAAATTCGTGAATATTATTTTTCTACCACACTACCAGAGACGAATCTCTAACTACTATTAGTAAATAATTTAAAATTCATATATTCACGCATATTCAGTAACTTCTTTTTATAATCAACAAATACGTGTAATTATTTTCTAAATATATTCAAAACAAAGGAGAAACAAATTACTATGAAAAAAAACGTACTTTTCTGCGAGATCTTGTATTTTTAATGACAGATCATAGTATGCAGCGCGTACAAGGATTTCCAATTAACACATTATCTTTTAAGAACTCAATCGAAATTAGATGTGAAACACTGAAACATTTATATTTTAATTAGGTGCTCAATATGTTGTTATCTTAAAGAAGTTTCATTTTTAGCTCTGTATAATGAAATATACCAGTCTGGTTTTAGGTTAAGTTAAGACACGTGGAAAACATTTCATAATACTTTAGAAAGTTCTTTGGAATAAAAACGAACTACAACTTCATTGAAATTCATGTGAAGCTTTTCTTCTAAAGTATCCGTAGCAGGAAATAGTTATAATATATTAACGCATAATTATTTATAGTGTTTGTTTAAATCAAAACAGGAAATTTTCCGAACCGTCTTTCTCTTCAAACGGAAATCGCACTATCCCATGAATTCCTTTAAACCCTTATATTAAAAGACAAAATGAAAGAGAATTGCGTTAGTAATTTATTTAGTTCTAAAATGATTTAATAGAATAAAAAAAATATGAAAGACGTATTCATAAAAGCGTTTCAGGCGAAGGTTTTCCTTTTCCTGTAACATCATAAACCGCAAGAAACCAATCTGTTTCTGTACCAACCCGAGCTAATTAATTTATTTTGAGCGCAACACCATAGGTTCCGGTTTTAAACTTTCGTACTGTTTATTTCTACACTGTTGATGAAACTGTAAAAATTACACAAGCACTTACATAAAACACCCTATTTCCCTTCACTTCATTAACAAATTGCCTGTTATTCATAACTGTTGAAGCAGTAAAACGTACAGCACTGAATTGAATAACGAATTGTGTTATGTTAAATTTTTGCGTTATTTTACTAATTGACAAACGGATATTAACGGACGGTGTAATATTCAACCTACTTCACACGGTAGAAAACATTTTACTTAAGTTGCAAATTACACCAATAAAAAATATGTAGAAGGTCTCGTCCTTGAAAGAGAAAATCGGGAACAACACAACGTGATTTCAGAATACAATGATGAATGGCTGCGATCCAATGCATTACATGTTATCATTCGCACCATCATTTTCACACTTGTTTCTTCTTTAGGTATTTGGGACATCTATCAATTTTTTAATTAACTAAGAATATTTCTTGAATGCAATGTGCGGAGTTTTAGTGGGGATGTGTGTTTCCATTCTTAATAACAATTTGGTATACTCTTTACTTTCGACATCGTGGCATAATCCCTGTAGGCATAATGCTGAACACCAGTAACTGCTTCACTAAATAATTTCAAGAATCAAGAACTGTTTCAATTTAAACAATAGAAATGTACTTTATTTACCAGATCAGCTTCGACCGTTCCTATAATATTACTCTACAATAAAGTGTTAAATGATGTTCACAATTATGCTGTATTGGAAAGTCAAAATTAAGTAAGAACCCATTTGCAATGGAGGTCACACACCGTGGTTTACACAATTAAACAGATGAGTCCAGTGTTTCTTTCAGTGTGAGGAGCACTGGTGTATGCAATGCGTGGGGGAGGTGCCACTTACAAAATTTAGTTTCGGAGTTCAGTAACTTGCGGGGAGGAGTATACTGGTTTGTCGCGGGAAGCCCACACGCCCTTAGTTACGCTACTGGTGGTGAATTCGGAGTATTACCTCCAGAGCTCGGAAAATATCCCCCCAGAAAAGTTCTCCAAGACCAGTAATAAAATAGAACCCTGTCTCTTAATCCCAGGAGGGATATAAAAATATCCACTTAGAGATCGAAAATATCCCTTGAAGATGTGCTTCAGGGACTTCTGAAAGAAACCTTAGTTGTTCCTTTTCTCCTATTTTCTGAATAATCCAAGTATAAAGTTAGATCCAAATATCATTATTGTACAATAAAATTTATTTTGGTTAAGTTAACCGAAGAGATCATCACAGAAAATGAGATGAGCCTAAGAAAAACTAAATATACAGTAGATGCTATCTTCATAATTATACAAGACAGTTCTCATTCTTTAGTTATACAATTCAAAAATAATAAGAAATAATAAAAGTAACTTGATTGAGTGCTATGACTTGATGACGAACAAAATCTGCGGTTCGCTTTCTTCCTAAAACTTCTAACAAGTACTGTACCTAAGATGGAAAGTATGTATGGTCACTTTTTTCTGTTAAATTTAGCCCTGACCTTTACCCTCAAAGATTGTATTACTTTATGTCCTGTTTATTAACAATAGACGTGTGAAGAAATCAAGGTAAGCAGAATATAATGTAAACAAGGAACATAGCCTCTGGAAGTAGCTATGCATTTTCATCGTTTTGATGTTGTACAAGGTTATATAATGTAACATTATACATTAGAATTACAAGACGCAAGTTTTTTCTTAACTGGTCCTTGAATTTTCTAGTTTAAAGCCTAAACTCTACTTGCAGTCACATTACAATTATAGTAATTACGAAAGAGAATAATGCTACATATATCAAATAATATTACATTATACGTTCCACTTAACAACATGCAAATGAACCACTTATAACAAAATATTTCTCGTCGGAATGCACACTGTCAAGAGTTTAGTCGAGCCAAGTTCCACCATAGGCAGTCACATTGCATTTCCCAGCAGATAATCAGTGTTCTTACCTATCATAATCTTCTTATATAACATTTGCAAAATGAAATCTAAATTGCTGAGCTTCAAAATACCCGTTGATGAAAATGGTTTGAAATTTGCCGAGCACAGTGCTTTGTTACACAATAACGGTAAACTTTCTAGCATTGAGAAGGTTTTAGTTAAGATGAAAATTTATTGTTTCATTTAATTTGTGAACATCTATTATGCTCACAAATTGACTAAGTTCAGCCAAACAAGGAAAATGCAAACTCGATTGGTTAAATTAAGATGCAGGCTGGAAAGAAGTAATGTGTACATGGAGGCTGGAAAGAAGTACATGGAACTCATTGTGGCATTACTCATGCAGAGATTGCATATTGTATCCTTATGTAAAAGTTTTACAGTTTCCTTGTCTTTTATCAAACTGGAGGCATATATTAGGGATTTAGTCTCTCTATGTAATTGTAATCCATCCATATTCTTATCATCCACATTCTTGTCATATTCTTAATATCTGTTGCTTGAACAGCGTACGAAGTATATAGAACTACTCAACTTCATGACTCTTCACTACAATAATGAAAGTTGAAAAGATGCTAAAATAACTATAAAGTCAATAAACTGTCAAAAGATACTAAAGTGGTAACGTTCAGTCACATCTTCTTCCTTTTTGGCTAAATAAGTTTTGATCCAATATAGAGAGTGGAGAGATTGGTACGCAAAACTAGTAGCCAAATTGCCAAACACACAGTCAGTTCCCCACGTGATGCCTATCAAAAACTTCCGTTTTCCCAACCTTCCGACCTATAAGGGATTATGTCCTGAAACTGTGAATATAACCAAGTTATATTTGTTTGTTAAGTTATATTTGTAGTATATTCAACGCAAATGGTTCCCTGTATTAGATTACTAAACAGACCCTGTAAAACATTGTTTACATCCACATATTTGAAAAATGGGCGAGAAACGAAAAAGGAGGTAAAAACAGATTAACCAAAATTGATTAAGATGCCAGTCAAATAATCATGAACTAATATCGTAAAATAGCAAGAAAAATAATGACAAAATAAAATAACTAAATATTAATCTCTCTCAAGCAAATGAATCAACTGTTTTTCACAATGTGTTAATTTGTTTCTGTTTATGCTTGTTACATAAATGAGAGCGTGAGTTAGATTAATCGCTCTGCTTCATCTTAGTAAGAAAAAGAAGAAGAAAAAGCAGCTTCTTAGTCTGTGTTATATGATGAGCCTTTTCGCTCCACATTTTCTCTGTTCCAGTTAAGTAAAATGTTACATAATAAAGAAGAAAACAAACACCTTAACATTTGAATCCTTCTTCAAATGTTTATTCCGGTATACGCAAGGAGAGAATTATATAGTTCAATACAATGTATTGTCATTCCACATTACATATATAAAGCTATGTTGTCACAGGGATAATTTACTAGTCGCTAGTGCATGCGGCAACAGAAGTTACCCAATAGCGACAGCCGTACTGCCAGTAAGTTGATAGTACGACTGTCGCTACTAGCTAGCTTATGTTGTCGAGATCACTAGAAGCTAGTAAACTATCCCATGGAGACATAGCTTAATAGCCATTGGATATTACATGTGAAATACGCTGGAAGTTGTATCCATACATATAATGATCACCAAAAACAATGTTCTACTTGGACACACTTTGATAAACTTTTAGAGCCATTTTAGTAACCATGACTTCTGTTCATCCCGATACGAGTACACTGCTTTATAAATTCCACCAATATCAATGCCCTAGTCGGGATTCAAACCCGAAACCTATTAGACACTTACCTGACGCGTCAGATATCAGGGCTACCGAGGCTAACTTGAAGAGGTGTTTGTTTGTCACTAGAAGGTCACACTTCTCAACATAAGCCGATGGTGGTTTTCCCTTACGTTCGATTGGATGGACTCGCATCAATACGTCTCCTAATAACAGAACTTACAATTTAACGTGGATTTCGAACCTACAGTCATTGATCGGAATGGAACCTAGGACCTCGTGGTTAAAACGCGACAAGCAAAAAAAATCAACTAGGCACTGTATGTTAATATTATTTTGTTTATGCTTCCTTTCATCAATTTCTTTTAAATCCTTGACCAACCTTAATGCCTAAGGATAACACAAGAATATGAACTAAGATTTAATTAAGTATTAACTCATATACTTACCTTTATTTTTTTATATTTATGAACAATTTATCTTCTTCATACCTGTTGTGCAGGTATATTACTTTGTTCCTTGAAACGTTATATGCATTGTTCCCACACATGTAGCACAGTCGTGTGTTGATCGCTTTTGTTTTTCCTACATTTACGAGTGTAGATGCCAAATCAGTAGTTCAGAACCTAGAAGTCTACACGTTTTAGATGACAGTTTTGCATCTCTGTTAATTACTTATTATACTAAGGACGGCCAAATCCGGAAACAGCATGGTTATTCATTCGGAATTAGTATATTTATCCGAATAAGAGATATAAAATCAGATTACGAATATGGTATCCAGATAATGGATAAAATCTTATGGCGAGTTACGTATAAAATCCTGATATTCATCATCTGGATATTCATATTTGTATTTGCTCTCTGGATTAATTCGTAATCCAGTCATCCGCTATCCGCGTTATCTTAATTTTCTAAAACGGATATCGGATAATGCGTTATCCAAATATCCTATATCTGGATTTTTGGCCATCCGGATCTCATATTTCATCACATCTATCTTTGTACGATACTTATTTATGTTTATTATCATTTCTTTCCCTATGCTCAGGGATCTGTTTGGTAATTCCACGGAAAATAGCATAATACAATTACACAACTAACTTAACACACATAGCAAAATATTTAAATTGACACAGACATTTTTTATCATGCACTCACTCACTCACTCACTCACACATTCTCTCTCTCTCTCTCTCGCTCTACCTTGATATATAGAACTTTTGTATCCCGATGTATTTTGGATTTCTGGTCTTTGCAATACGACCACTCACAAAACATTTGCTGGGATCCTTTTTCGATCTTTTTGCTCATCTGTTCATAGTTTAATATCCCTTTTGGTGTTGTTGTTTTTTAATTAATTTCTTCTAAATATTTCGTATACCTTTAATAAAACTTACCCAATACTCAGCACTGGAAATCTGTTCCAGTTTTCTTCTACCAATGTTGGTACGTAATATGGTTTCCCAACATTTCCCTGTGCTCCAATTACATAGAGGAAAAATCCTGAAAACACCGAAGATAGTCACCGAATACAGTTTTCTAGGTTTCAATTCTAACGAAGTAATATCTTATCTTATATGAACTTCTGAAATATATTTCTTGTTGCCTTAAGACCGCGGCGATCGTGTGGTACAGCGTCGCGGAGATTCTGGTTAGAATCTTGGCTGGAAAATGGTTGTTTGTGAATTTTAGAAAGGATCGAGTATAGGTCGAAGTCATTGATTACTAAATGGCTAAAAAATGGTAGACTTTACCAAAGTTTAACGAAAGAGTACAAATCTGACCACAAGTCGTGACATAAGTATTTCTTTCGTACGCAATATCTGTAATATGGGCAATGGTACGACAATTAGACTGTTACCAGTGCATTTGTAACCTCACACCCTTATAAAACATGTTCACTGATTAATTCTCCTCTGGTCTACTAAGTTAGAGCCATTATCCTCCACTTTTCGTATTCTAGTGCTTGGTTCCGTTAAAACAAAGTTACGTTTCACAGTAGGTTAGCTGAAGTAATCAATTATACAACCAAGAAAATTAAGAATTACACTGGTATTAGCTTGAGACATTTTTTTTCGTTCAACGTCATCTTTCTTGTGCTTTTGCTTTCCTTTTCAGTGGGCGCGCTCTCACACACACACACAAACTTACATGAAAGCACACAAATAATACAATTATTTTCCTTGACCTATTTCCGCGATGAAGTGGCTACAAGACCGGATGAGCTATTACTTTGTTTTCTTTTCTTTTTTACTCTTGTCTCGTAGCGTGGATAACTAACACTTGTTTTACTTAAAACTGAAAAGGTAATAACACATCCTACGCTTAAACATACTGAGCAAAAGTTTACAAAAGGTACTGCCCATGGAGCGGATCTTTCACTAACGCATATAATGGTGTTCCTTAAACGTAGTTCCGTACTGCTTTCTATGTAGGCTATGCACAGTAAGCTCCACAGTCAACAAACAGGCAACCCTAATTCCTCTAACGATTTCTAAGTTAAACATTTAATCTAGGCGACTATTTTATACTTTTAATTAATTTATTTATCCAATTACAGCGTTAACCCTAATAAGTAGAAGCTACGTAATAGGGCAAAACAAATTTTGTACAACCTATATATGTATTATTTTATATGTTGAAAGTAAATATACATTCAAATTTAAATTTTTTGAATCCTTTCAACACGATTACATGACACTGGAGAATTCAAGGGGAAAGGTAAGCTAACTTCAATAACGACGTTGAGGAAGGAGGGCCAGATTTAACATTACATCCTTTCACACGATATAAGCAATACCGTACAACACCATTACACACTAAATATATCCGTACAGTACATCCTTACACGACTAAATATGAAATACAGTGCATCTTTATTCACTTAAATAATCAATTTTGTTCCTCAACTGGGTAATCATATTGTTCCATAATATTATCGTAATAATATTATTCTATACTATTACGTATACTTAAGTAGTTTCTTGTTTAGAACAGAAAGGTCGTTATCAAACTTTATGAAAGAAGATTTTTAGGTCGTTAAGTATACTCCTACGATGAGTGTTCCACTTTACGTTAGCTAATGTTTTGAGTGAGTGCTATTTTTTTGTGCAATTGAAATACCATTTGACTTTTTAGGTGCATTTTCCCAGAATATAAAACCGTGCTGTTAATGAGTGGAAGATTGCATAGTATAAACATTTCGCTGCGTTACAATCAATCAATTCTCTATCGTATGGTTTTGATAGCATAACAAAATTTAAGTACTTTTTGCCCCAAGTACGTTTGATAGTAAGCAACATGTTTAATATTGTTCCTTATCAAATATGTAGTTTTTCTTCAAGAACAATGTTTTGTTTGAATGTCTTAAACATCATCGGGTTGATCATTTTGTTTATGCAGAATTGTTTTATTTTTGCATGATCTTTGTTTTACTTATATTTTGGGCAATTTCAAATCTTGTTTTCTTTACTATTGTAATCATCTTCTCACGCAGGATAAAACGGTTCAGTGTAAACAAATTTATCAACCCGAGGATTTTAAGAGACATTGTTTCTTGAAGAAATTCTACATTGTAATTATATGCATGATAGATATAAACAGTATTCATGTTCTTAAAAAATTGATATCGATATATCATTACGTGATTATTATGATATATCATAAACTTTCTTTTTCTGGTTAGATTCTGAAATCATTTCGTATGTTCCATCGACGTTTATAGTAAGACCATTCAAGTGCAACCAACAAGTTGATTAATAGCTTTTTTCACAGTTTTCAATAAAATGATCTTTATTTTTCCTTATAAGTGTAGGATAAACTAAAATGAGAAGTGGCTCTAGAATTAATTCTTAAGAGGCACTACATAATACTCATTCTTCCTTTGAGTGAACTAGTTTTTTTATTTTCTTTCTTTTCTTAAAATTTGAAAGATATTTTAATTTGCGAAATAACTGCATGTTATTTTAGAAGAAAGAATAAATTCTAAAACAATCTTATGAAGTATGTAATTTTCATTTTACGAACTTGCTATGATTTTATATTAGACCCTCTGCCATTTTCGCTTGTTTCTTTACACATGCACGTGAACTATCAATATTTTGGGGAAAATAAGATCAGCATATAGCCTGAGTCAACCACAACAAAGATATTAACAAAAATTTAAAAAAAACATTCAGTTGTACTTAAAGATACTGGAGTGTTTGATTAATATCTAAAGTAGGACGCAAATGGAAAGATTTAACCTCGTTTGGCCATTTTACGTTTATCCAAATTATGCAACTTTCAGGTTTAACTTACTTTTATAGGCTTGTTGTCT
>JAGDQP010029595.1:0-23256 GCA_022664845.1 Lepisma saccharinum | reverse complement strand
ATACCAGGTGATCATTAAATAAGTATCGCTGCTCAGAGAACTGTGGAGACGTAATCACTGGACAGAATGCAACCAAATGTGGTAGGATCAGATTTGGGAAGATGCAGACGCGATTGGTGTAGAAAAAAAATGGTTCCAATTTGCGCCACCAGAGTAAATTGTGGCGCTGTACAACGCCACGGAAGTGCAGCATGGTAGAAAAACGACACGAGGAACGCTAAACGATAAGAAAGGTGTCATGATCTCTCATGTGGGTCTCGTCCCATTGATTACTACCCGTATTCAGTGGCGAATTTACGGGGGGAGGGCATTTGTTAACGCGTTAAAACAATGAAGGTCGTGTTTGTGCGTTTTCTTATATTCTCAGTCGGTTTGAAGATTCACGGGGTGGCAACGGACTTTATGAAGAAATGTGGCCGCCGCCATTTTGGATGGGATCAACATAGCGACTTGAAACTTTCGGCAGAATATTTTTTGTCGAGACCTTTCAAACGATATATATTACTCGACCCCCTTTGCCAATTGAAAATTTTCAAGTTGACCCCCGTACTCCAATTGTGGGGGGTCTGGGGTAGTACTTTTATAGCTCAAAATTGAAGCCTCTCAAAATAATGAAGAACTTTTTTTTTGCGTTTTCTGATATTCGCAGTCGTTTCGAAGATACACGGGGTGGCAACGGATTTTATGGACACCCTGTATATATATTATACTCTATAAATTACTGAATATTAGGTTGAGACTGCCACATTACAGAAAATAGTGTAGACACACGAAATGTACATCTTTAATAATTTTCCAAGTAAGAAACCGTGAGCTAGACTCCTAGGATAACCGCAACGTGGTTGGTTACACTGCTAAGTAGAGGGTACTTTACCGCGGAACCTCACAGCATGAGGGAAGGAGGGCGGAGAACCACTTAGAAGCCATCAAGGGAAAAGTTGGTTTAGCTTTTGAGACGACTATACTTTCGCTTTTCAATATTCGTAAAACATCTATTTGGAGGTTTATTCATATGCTCTTCCGAATGGTGCCATGCATTTTCAGCAGCGGAACCCCAATGAGGGATGGAGCGAAATGACGTCAAAGTTCGAAAGACACTTGATTTTCCTTTTAAGGCGTTGAAGGCGCTACAGTCAACAATAACATTGATTACATCGCTGGAAATGCATGGTACCATTCGGAAGAACACTTAAATAAACCTAGCATACATCTGTTTGTATAATGTACGCACTGCTTTAAAAAATAAATTAAATAATAATAATATTTGTTTTAAAAAAAAGTGCGTTGGACATCACACGGTTTAGTCGAGGAATACATGTGCAGTACATGTATTAATCTAGTTAAAATGTTTTATTTCATTGTGGAAAGGACGGATCTAATCACTGTATTGTACACCACATCCAATTGATTTATGGATGAATAATACTTGTAAAAGGAGTAGAGAGGATGACTAATATAGTTCATTGATTTTCTGGACGAAAATGGTGTTAAAGCACTTCATAAACTAAGGCATTACCACATTAGATGCGTTAGCACCAGAGAGATGTAATCGTAATGGAAATTATAGGCCTGCTAGTACCGTGTTCACGAATGACTGTTACTACTATGTATTAAAGTATATGTGTACATTAATGTGCGTGTACTTGTGTAATATAACAGTAATAGTAATAATGCCGCTACTGTTACAAATAATAATAATAAACCATTTACTTAACGTGTGTGTCCTCCGTAAATTTATTGTAATGAACAATGTACAAGTTTTTAAACTAACATGTTGTTTCGGTCTAGACAAACTTTCATCTACAACTAGGAAAAGGTAGGGAAAAAATAAGAACCTAATATAACCTAGTTAAAGCATTGTTTTAATTCTTACGTTGTAGAAGATTTTCCTTGTTTTTTTTTTTTTTTTTAAGCTTTTACGTTTTAGTTTTTGATAAAGACCTGAATCTAGACCGATCGTCTGTGTTTCTTTGAAATGTATGAATATTGTTCAATACAAGACATTCACGGTGAATACACGCGTAAGTAAAAGTTTCTCGTTGATAACCTCCTAGTGTAACATACCTGTTCTTAATATATTAAACCAGTTTATCGGTTAAGTCGTAGTCAGAAAAAGAGAAAGGATATTAGACTGGCGGTGGTTACTTTTATTGAAAATCTGCTTTAGCTTCTTACATTTGACTAATTTTTAACTGAACTTCGTTAAGATTTATTTTGTATGGGGTATTTTAGTAACTGTTGGCTTCGGCCGGTCTCGATTATACGAGTGAAATACTTTAGAATCCACAATCATTCATTCCCCAGGCTGGATTTCAACTTGCAGCATCGTCGACAGTGGCGTGGTCCCCATGATTTTCGAGGTCTGTAAATTTTAGGTAGCTTTGACAATAGCGTTAGCGTTTATGTTTAAAATTATGTTTTAGTAATAGTAAATTACGTAAAACAAGGAGACAGGGCATCCCTTACGGTAAGAGAAAATACTAAGCGAGTAAGCGGTTCCTTTACACGGCGCCAAACTTAAGCTGTGGAGAAATTACATTTTGTTTATTTGTTTTCAATTTCAAATAGCTGATGCCAGTGGCCGCCTACACTGAATGTTTTCCCAAGCTTTTTTCCTCAGTCTTACGAGGTAAATACTCGGGTGGTACCTGTAAGACTAGGCACTGGCCGACTTCCTTGCAACATCATCTGCCTTATCCCGGCTTGAGCTAGTTTCTGAAAGGCCGTAAATAAATTGTCAAATAGCTTAAAAAAAAAAAATCAGTTGAAACGCGTCTTATATTGGCCTTAATTGTTGTGTGGGTACCAGTGGCAGTGTCTTGGCAAAATATCATGAACTTAATCCTTAAATACTTGTGTATATATGCCGCGTAGATGTGATATACAGTATGTATGTATGTGTGTATGTAAGAGAAGTTTAACCCATGTATGGAAGACCCAAAAATGAACATATTCGAGTGAAGACTCAAGGCATGACATGTTGTTATTACTTTAATCACGTTCTCTTCAGTTCACATTAAGGATAATCTAAAGCGACGATATCAATCAAAAGATGGCAGCACCGTCTCCGTATATGTCTAATGTATTCTTATGGTTGCACGAAATTTCCTTGCTGCTCCTATAAATTCAAGCCAAGAGAGTACAAACTTTCAAGGAAGGAAGTTCATAACAAATTCAAGAGCATGATCGATGATGCCGATTTTCAATTTTTTTTTTGTTCATTGTTGAAAGAGCTTCATTGTTATACGTTTCGATATTCACAACAACAATGAAGGAAAACGAAAATAAAAAAACCGGCATTGATCATGCTCTTGAATTTGTTATCAACTTTCTTCCCTGAAAGTTTGAACTCTCTTGGCTTGAATTTATAGGAGCAGCAAGGAAATTTCGTGCAACGATAAGAATACATTAGACCTATACGGAGATAGTGCTGCCATCTTTTGTTGGAGATTGTTGCTTTAGATTATCCTTAGCAAATGACAAATCTAATATTGGAATGCTCCAATCCTTGGCTCCTTTTTAGAAATTTGTTGGAGAGATCTTATTTATGTACACGTGTACTTTATCAAATTGGTTATGCAGCTAATGAAAACGTCTTCTAAATTTAAAAAACTGGAAGGGTTTATGTGGACAGTTCATCAGTGTTTTTCAGTTACTTCATGTTTTTACAGTGGATGAATCGTTACCATTTTCCATTACTCGAAATATCTTTTAAAACGAAAATAGTAAAAAGTGGTCAGCGTTGCATATAAACTTACTGGACATCATAATAAAGCATTTAGCAGATAAATACGGGAGAGAACATATTCCATGTTGTCCTTCAAATAGACTAAAAATAAGGCTTGTATTCGGGTAATAAAACTTAATATGTGGAGACAGCGGGATAGAACAATATGATGAAACAGTAAACACTGTTTGGCAAAAGTGTGCTCTTCAATTGGGACTTGAGTTCATATTTATTGCGAAGGTCACGTTCAGGGTTCTCACTCTGATTTTTGTGTGAACATGTGAGTTGAGAGCTCAAGTGTGTATGGATTGTTCCATTCCAAGTAATTGTAGCGATTAGCTTGGACGTTGTTCCAAGTTGGATCAGTTCTTTGGGTGTTGGCATCTGTCCAGCAAAAGGTACAAAGAAGTAGCATTGATGTAGCAAAAGCTTCCTTCTCGTGACTTTTCTCTTTACGAATTTAGAGGAAACATAAACAATAAACAATATATCTGTTTATTCATTACCTAATTCCAATTGACGTAGTGTTACCTGATTGTCTATCAGACGTTTTGTTAGACACAGGTTACTTGAAGTAAAAATGACATTTCTTTTTTAAAAATTATGTTGGATGTAGTACAGAAGCTGTACCACTAATAAAATTAGTAACCAGTACTACAATAAAGGACTTGTGTCTTTTGCGTTAGGTTCTATAGTGACTCAGATATCTCTGTACAACGTTTTCGAGTGTAACATTAATTAGGCTAGAACAAAAGAAGATCGGCAGGTGGATTAAGCAGAATTAATCGTAATTGATTAAGGAAGATCGCGTTTTCCAGGGTAGATATTTAGATTCTAGTGCAACCTTAAAGTATCAAAATTATATACTCAGCTAAAGGAAGGATAAGAGAAGGTTGATGTAGAAATTTGATGAAGAAATGAGAATTAACTGTTCGCGAATTACGAAGAGGATAAATGTTTAACACGTGGGTAATGTCTAAACTTCACATCTATTGTATTTATTCCGAATAACCCTTAAAATAAATAAACTCTCCGCTATTTAGAAACACACATTAAAATTTCCTTTAAACGGCCATAAGAAGTTGATGTACAAACTGAATTAATGTACATTGTATTGTACAAATATGTGCGAAAATATGGAATGCCAGGATGAGGAAAGCTTTAGTCCTTCAGCATAATTTAGAGAACCGCGAGAAAGTTAGACAGAAATCCCATTCTTGTCTCGTTCAAACACACACAGAAATCATGGAAGAAGGCGGGAAAAGAGTGAAAAAGAGGAGAAAATAAGGAAAGAGGGAAAGAAAAATAACGGGAGACAAGGAAATAAATGAAATTTTAACGCTCAAGGATACAAAGTCTGCGTCTTTCTCCCCTGCTCCTCTCTCGGTCTTGTGTGTGTCTCCCTTTATGGGATAATTCTCTTTCAGTTGCAATCGCAAACATCATGTACAGCTCCTAATTCCTTGAAGAATATATTTTGAAATCCAGACTAGGTATCGAATCCAGAATATTACGAATGAGTCTCACACGCTGATCACTTAGCTACACAGACCATAACAAAGGTGTTGTTAAATCAGCCATTAAACTCGATACTCTCAGCGAGTTACGCCGTATACCCTCTGATTAATCTTACACACTATACGTATACCATTTACTTTCGTTTCGTTTATATATTTAATTACTTTGACTGTTCCGGTGAGATTACTACGGTCAAATACTTTTGGTTCCACTTGAATGAGTGTCTCACTTCAGCATTGACAGAATTTGCCATGATTTCACACGTAACTACTTGCATATAATGACAAATACGAGAGGGCCAAGCAGCTACCTCCTTCCAGTTGCCAACTTGGGTTATTGGTAGAATGTAGGAAAGCTAATATGAAGGACACAGGATCGAATCATGGTGTGTATGTGTGTGTTTTTTAAAATATTTTTTTCTTTACGAAAAATAACTTTTCTCTTATATATATACGCATTAGGAAATTTAATAAAATTAGTGACCAAGCGCACGTGGAGGTTAGATAAGTATGTCAGGTATGATGTTTTGTTTATTGCACACTCGATTAAATCGTGTGTTTTCCCCACAAGTAGCCAAGTGTGACGTCATGATAATTTCTGTCAATACTGAATGAGGCATTCGTCGACTTGATCGGGAATAAATGTTGAGAAGAGGAAAAGGATATAACTACAGGATGTGGATTAGTATATTGCTATATTTTCACTACAATAATACTTTTGTAGAAATGTGCACAATGTATAGTCAATTTGAGCAGATATTTTGTGTGCAGGTCTTGAGTAATATGAGATTTGACTTGTTTTCAAAAGCAAAGTAGAAGTTTGACTTTTCGATATATGCAGTAAGTCCCAGGATACTATACTGAATAGATTTATAAAGGGTGGAACAAGTAAGACTTACGTGTTTACTCCAGAAGCCAAGGGATACAAGTGAGAGATGACGAACAGAAAGAAGTAAGAGGTAATCTTGGCTTCAGAGTCGACAATTCGACATAATGAAATGTAACTGAATTTGAAGTAATATAAATGCTTTGTAGTTGCGCAAAAGTCGCAACTATCTTGTTTCTCATTCCCTCAATGCAACAAATTATGCATATAATTTCGTTATTTTCTCAGTAGAAGGTAATTAAATTATTTGGCGTTCTTTCTTGTTTTTTTGTAGAAATTAACTTAATCCTTCCCTATATTTAATGGAAACATGATATCTGTTTAAAGATTCATAAGCTTATCGTATACTCTGTGAAAATTCTGAGACTATAGCACTGCATGACCGAATGACATTTCGTAGCATCGTTACGTAAGGCATGTGTAGTATCAATACAATTTCGAAATCTCCACTTGCAAGCTCCGAACTTGGGTAATTGGTTAAGGGCTTGTCGAGTGAAAGGATCCGGGTTCAAATCTCGGCGGGTGCGAGTATTTTTTTCTTTCAAAATATATGTCAATCTCTTCATATTTATCATTAATAATTGCTTACTTGGATTATAGATTGTTCTAGATTAGTGATCATGGGTTAGGGTACGTCAGGTTCAGTTATATGTATTTTTGCACTTTCGTTTCTTTCTTTCAAAATACATTTCTGTCTGTGTGTATGAACCTGTCTTTACCTAACTTCCGTTAACCCGTGTTCACTAAATTGCAAGAAAACTAATATTAATAATAAATGTGAACACAGCGTGACACATTTTGACAAAGTGGATACTGAATTTGAAAGGGATTCACAAAAGCTGTGGTAAGTGAAACATTTAACGCACATCCCTAAGTTTGTAAAGTATACTAGAATTCACAGAAGTCAGATACACCAAATCTACGGAAACCCATTGTGCGAATTAACAGGGGGATGAGGGGGAAATTCCTGCTGGAAGTCTGCATGTGGGAACATGTATAATATATTCATTTTATCACCTTATTTTCATATCAACAGCAACCCCCCTCCCCTGTAAAAATATCTGGTGTAGTAAAAAGTAATTCATTATTTTGCCAATAGATGGCTTCAGTGATCTGTAGCTCGCGTTGTATAAGTCCGATCGGGTTCAACGAGATGGCGTTCAAACGATGAGATTGCGTACTACAAACACTGTTCAGATAGTTGTGATGAGTTGACTCACTGTTGTGTGAGCGCGCGTCAAAATGGACACTAGCAAAGAGAAAATACGCAATATTTTAGTTTTTCTTCGATAAAGGTGAAAACGCAAGCCAGGCGGCTGCAAATGTGAATAGTGTTTATGGTCCTGATACTGTAACAGCCAATCACGCGCAATTTTGGTTTCGTCGATTCCGTTCCGGTAATTTTGACGTCAAAGATGTACCACGCACTGGAAGGCCAAGTGTCGAAAATGTCGATAAAACCGTGGACATTGTCGCGTCCGACCGTCATGTAAGCACTGTTTCGATTGCCCAAGAGCTAAACATTGCACAAAAAACCGTGTGGAACCATTTTCATAAGGCTGGATACAAAAAGAAGCTTGATGTATGGGTGCCACACGAGTTAACGCAAAAAAACCTCATGGACCGAATTTCCATCTGCGAATCGCAACAAAAGCGACCCATTTCTGAAGCGGTTGGTGACTGGTGATGAAAAGTGGATCACTTACGACAACGTCACGCGAAAACGGTCGTGGTCGAAGCGCGGTGCGCCGGCGCAAACGGTGCCCAAGCCAGGATTGACGGCCAGGAAGGTTTTGCTGTGTGTTTGGTGGGATTGGCAGGGAATTATCTACTATGAGCTGCTCCCCTACAGCCAAACCCTTAACTCGGAATTATACTGTCAACAATTGGACCGTCTGAAAGCAGCAATCGCCCAGAAGCGCCCAGCTTTCGCCAATAGGAGAGGCATTGTGTTCCACCAGGACAACGCCAGGCCACACACATCGATAGTGACCTCCGGGAGCTTGGTTGGGAGGTTCTTATGCATCCACCTTATAGTCCGGACCTGGCACCGAGTGATTACCAACTGTTCCTGTCCATGGCGAACACGTTTGCTGGTGAAAAATTCGCTTCAAGGGAGGCTTGTGAACATCGACTGTCTCAATTTTTTTGCCAATAGGGACAAGGGCTTCTATGAGAGAGGCATCATGATATTACCTTCCAAATGGCAACACGTTATCGTACAAAACGGCGCGTATGTGACCTAAAACGGATCATTCTAACTATGGTAAGTCAAGCCTTCAATGTCATGCAAAAATAATGGATTACTTTTTACTACACCAGATACATTAAATCGCACACTGTGGCAACTTTAAAGAATTTTTCTATATTTTGTCCTCAACAAGCACCGGGATGATACCATCAGCTTAGGTCCTGGCCGACGCCTTCCCGAATCCTTTCCCTTTCCATATCCCGGTCTGGGCCTTATATGTCTGAATGCCATAAATAAAATACAGATTCATTGCCAATTCAAAGAGCGTAATGTTAATTACAGAACATTTAGATTAAATCCATTTTTAATATATCGTGGTAGAAAAAAGTCACAAATAGAAAAAGCAGAAATGTTATTTGAAAAATATGAAATAAAATTTATATATATAATTCGTATATTCACATCTATAGTATATGATTTGTGTGCATGTGTGAATTGATTTGTCGTTTAAGCGGGGTAAAAGGATCTTTGAAGGATTTTTTTAAAACATTTTTTTACTACCTTTTGGGCATCTGAGGATCAAGTCGTGGTAGGGTTTGTAGACGACCAGGGCCTATTTTATAAGCACCATCAGAACGTTTGCCTGGTATAACTGAGGAAATATCTTGGGAAACCTCAGTCGGATTTTCACCTACGATGATTTTTTTTTTAAATTAACAGTTTTTCAAGCAAATACAAGATGATAATTGCTTCATTTATGTTGGCGCCAAATTCAACTTTTATGAGCTTTGGAAATCTGAAAATTGAATTTAAAAAAAAAAACTAAGATAACAGTAGTCTCGAAAAAAATATTTTATATGTTTTTAGTGGTTCTATAAGCATGATTTTTTTTTTGCCAGATGTTTTAAGGTGGTAGAACATAACCAAAAAAATAAAACCCGACACTTGACCGGGCTTCTTACGTAACACATGCACTGTAAATACAAGTTCGATAGTGCCTTTTACCATATCGCATTCGTGGGCGACTGGTCAAGACGTCGGCTTCTTGAGTGAAAGATTCCGGGTTCGAGTCCCACCCGGAAGAACACGTTTTCCTTTTGTCTTTCAAAATATATTTTAATATGTTCATATTTATTATTTAATAATTGCTACGATGTATATAAAAAGTGATTATTACTGAAAGCTAGGATGTGTCTGGACGCACACCGAGCGAGGTGTGCAAGAGGGTTAAGGTGCGTCCGAAGGGAGCTGGGCGGCGGCGCCGCGGGTGGGGGTGGAACGCAGCACCCGGTTAGTGGTGGGCATACGCAAAAGTACTTTTAACACTCTCTTTCACCTGTCCATGTCCGTTGTTAAGAGAGTCCGCTGTTGAGAGAGTTTCCTTCCATAAGAATCTGCCCGGGATTTGAGAACTGTTATGGGAATTATGGGAAGTTTCACTGTAATCAGATTCTTATTAATAAATCGAGTAATTATCGAGCAGTTGTACAGGACTGGTTCTGTTTCATTGTGAACTTGCTCGTAAGAAACTCAACTGGGTTTCACAGTGTCAGAATCTACATTTTGTTCGTCATTGCCAAATTGTAGATGCAAACTGTTTGTTGTATCTTATTGCTGACTTTGTCACTCCTACAAGTTACAACTATACTTTGGCTTCATCAGTCAGTTTCACTGTGCTGTTAACCGACTAAGTAATAGCGGTTCGTGTTTGTATTGAATTTGAGTTTACTGAAGTTGTTGTTTAAAAATAAAAAAAAGTTCGTCGTTAACCAAGATCAAGATGGTACTGTTGAGTACGATGTTAAAACCTCAGATTGCCTTAACACATCCAGCTATAGCTACTTCATTCACACTAGTGTTACACTAGGAAATAGAGCAAGTCTAATTTTATTCTGTCCATTGGGCTCGTGTATATTCTGGAAGTCACTGGACAACTTCTGGTTTCTCATACGTTAATGGGATACGAAAGCTTCAGTTCTACATATAGAACTCAAGTAATAATTGGCCTTGCACTAAATTATGGTGCAAATTGTACAGGAACGAAGTGTAGATGTAGACATTGTCAATGTGTTTTGTAACGTTTTCTGCTTATTGTTTTCCCCAAATTTTATCATCCGTGAGGTAAACTACAATTTATATAGGATTTTAAAATACAAATTGCTGTTTAAGATATGGTTGGTTAGTAATGATAATATAAGATCGTTTGTAAAACATTTTACTTGTTAAGAGTATTCAGAAAGTTCGTATAATTTATATGTATATTTATTTAATTACAATTGCAAGAAAAACGCTAATTACTGTTCTTTCTTTTCAGGTAGGGTTTCATTGAGATTAAATTCCTGCTGTTTGGATAAATTTCTCTCAGGTGAGGGATAACAGATTTATACTTCTTGTTGGCAGTAATAAGGGTGTAGTGAGAGAGAGAGAGGGCAGTCACACAAACATGAAAAATGAATTCAGTGCATTCATCTGACATTTCCTGCAATCTGTAGGACGAGTGCAAGTAAATAGTAACCCCATTTTTCGTATCGGTGTGAATGTAACTTCCTCTTTTACTGGCCCTTTAGTTTTTTACTTATATGTGCTTGATCAGATATGTTCTGTTTTAGTGTAGTGACTGTTCATCATTTCTTGATGGTACACTGTTAAAATTGGTACACGACGTTCATTTAAAAAAAAATAAAAAATAAAAAAAATGCATCCATTTTTAGGATTTATATATGGGTCATATAGTACTGTTCAAGTACCGTACATTACTTCGAAATGACATACAACAGTGAACTGTGCAAACACCTGATATTAAACTTGACGGGTTTGTTCTAAAATTTCAAACAAACACTAACTACGTTGATCCAAGAAGTTCTGAATGTGCCGTCCAGTACGTTTTCAGTTCCAACACACTGGAATTTTATGTGATAAGAATTTCGTGTTGTTTTAAATTGAAAGAAATACGCAACTAAAGATATTTTCGCATACTTCAGGATCTATGCCACTTGCTTAAAGAGTGTGGAAGAGTTGGTAGTTGTTGTGAAACAGTAAAATAGTTATACATCTAATATTCCGCGTAGTTAATTTGATTACATATACCTAAAAGTCTAAATTCTGTACCTGAGAGCTAGAACAGCGTATGTCCTGTTTTGATCATTGACAAAACATGATCATTGATTGCAGTTTTGTACAGCTGTCGGAAGGCCTCAGGTAATCGTTGATCGATTCTTGTAAATATATTAATAACGTAAATAAATAAGTCTAATTCGTTGTACGACCATTTAATTTGTATATGAATGTTTTTTTCTTCTGCAAAACGATTGTTTGTGACTTCCACGGTTCTAGCTCAGGTATAGAATTGGATTCTGTCTGATTTAGGGATTAACAAGTTTTATGTCTTATCTGAGCTGCTATCTGACTGAATATGTGATAAAGCACCAGCTGTTTATCGATAACAGTTCGTGTAAATACAGAAGTCAACATTGAGATTTAATGAACTACCGTTTATATACATTCCTTTTTCATCCTGGCAAAAACTGTGAAGTCCTTGCAATTACGTCTGGAACTTTTTATGTTCTCGTCAAGACAGCTGTATGTTTCCAGGATAGATGTGATGAATTGTATGTGTCGGTCGAACGTATTAATCAACATTTCTTTCTTTTCATACATACGGCTGAGGCGTAATATTCGTTAATTTATTTTGATAAGCTTACAATGTTATCGTATATTATTTGAACGCTTCATTTTGTGAACTGTAAAATGGATGATGCATCTAGATGAAGAAGGAAGTTTCTTCCTTTCTTTTTCTTTTCTTTTTTTAATAAAAAAGAAAAAATCTTTCTCATTTTACTAGTTCGATATTTTTAAATTCCTACAGGAGAAAACTGAAATTGAAATACAGAACGTAGTTTCTTTACCAGTGCGTCGCACATTTTATTGTAGGCAGGTGTAGTGGAGTAGTTATTTCAATAATGTTTAGCACTCTCCGTGTATTGATATTCCAGCCAGATCAGGTGCTAACGTCAGTTAGTCTTTCCATATGTGTACAGGAATCCAAATCCTGTTCTCCAGCCAGAGAAGATAATATAGTTGGGGCTTAGTCGTTGGGACAACTTGATCCCTTGGTCATACATTTCTTTGCTACATTGAGCTTTGCAGAAGTCGCAATATAGTGGTATATCGTTAAATTGGAAGAATAGGACAAAAGTGTTTCATTGTGCCACTCAGTTATACATAAGCACAATGTAACTGTCTAGCAGTTAAGCTCGATCCGATATAACAAATTGCATTTTTTTGGCGAACTTTTAACAGGCCATTTCGAACACTTAAGTAGTAGCACGATTCCCCCGTACTACTAATGTTTATTTCAATTGAACGAAATTACAGTGCAGTCCCTGTAATGTAATTTTCTTGTATGGGCTAACTGGAACCTAAATTCGTCATTTCCCAGAAATGACGTTCCTCGGCGATAACTTCCTGGGACAAGGATGGGATTGTCAGGATGCTCGAATCCACATGTCTCCCCGATGCCGATCCGAAGTCCAACCACGTCTGCGGTTTTTACAAATTCAAACTTTACAAGAGTAGAAAGTTCATAACCATGTTTATATCCGTACCGATTTTATTTTCTATTTTGATCACTGTTCAAATCGCTTGATTGTTCTAGTAAATATTCAAGCGTTTAACGATGAAGTTCATTCAACAGTGAGCAAAATAATCTAAAATTGTCAGGAACAGAAATCTTAGAATGAAAAATAGGTCTCAAGGTCTGAGTGGGTAGTGCTATCTAGAGTGATAGAGTGTCGCTTTACTCTGACCTTCATCCTTAATAGTACACAACAGATAGCACGGGAACGATACTAAGGATGGCCGGATGAAGTATAAGAGGATCTGTTTAGCCAAAACGAGTATCCAAAATCCGAATCTAGATGAGCGATCCGGATCCGTTTTCTCATCCCTGTAGCAAAATTATATTTATATAAACTTTTATAGTTCTTTACATTGTACTGAAGTTATCGTAGGAAAAAGAAGAAAAAAAAATCTGTGTAACTGGACTTTTATATATATGTTTTGTGTGTGAATTTTGTATTTTAATGTCCTCTTAGTCAACTTAACGAAAGTTGTTCATAAGGAAAGAAAAAAATATTTTGCGAGCAAAATCGAAATAATAAGAGATTTCGTGGCCACAAAGAGAAAAAAAAGGAAGGGAGAAAAATACGGAGAAAGATTAAGAAATGTGAGTTCATAATTAAGAATTTCAATGCGAGACTGGTTCGAACTCCGCAACCGATTAACCTGATTGAGGTTTCCCAGCATTTCCACTCAATTTTACCAAGCGAATGGTACCTTAAAAGAGGCCCTGGCCAATACTTTCCCCATCCCAGACTGAGACAAGGATGCCAAAAGGGCTTAAATATTTTTTAAGATATGTCAACGAAATAGGACAATCAACAAACTAAACTAATTGTAAATGTTCATGTTCGATACTTTGCGAAGGAACTATATGTAGCTTGACATTAAAATCACAGTAAGTTGTAACTTGAGATCTCTGTAATTTAGTTTCTACTTTATTCAATATGTATGCTCATTTAGACATCCTAAAACTACATGTCCTCAAGTCGAACGGTAGCTATCACGCTCGGTGTATTGATAGATTTCAGCAGCCCAAAGAGGTTGAAAGTTTAAAGTACCTAATTAATAATGGATGCAAGCATGAAAATACCAGTGGATTAGGCAAAGTGTTTGTTACTTTCATCAACATGTCTCTGGAAAGCAGTTTGTATGCACGTTCATTTTGTAAAATGTTGCTGTCCTGGTAGAATAAGTATGTGTTTAATAAGCACACCGTACAGCTTTCTTCTTCGACATTTATTCAGTGATTTCTCAACCGTAGAGATGCATAAAAGTTCTGATGTATTGATCATTTTTGGGAAAGCTAAACTTAGTTATATCGTGATGCTTTTGCACGACTTTACTACGGGATGTCACGAGAGACTTCTGGAAGTAGTTCTTTGGAGTAGTCATATATCTAATTGTATTATACCATTTTATTCCTGAAGATCAATTCCATCGTATTAAAATTTGCTTTAAAATTTAATAAATAGATTCCTCACTACCGTTTTCGTAAATAGTTATTCATATATGAGTGAGATCAAGGTGGCATAGATTCTTCATTCCTGTTGTAGTGACACTATCATTGATCACGTGAACTTAATTGTAAAGAATAGTTATGAGAAGGCCATTCGAGTTTTATTAGTTTGTCCTTTGACGTGAAGCAATTATCAAGATAAAATTGGTAAACAGTACCAAAGATTAAAAGGGAAAGGAAAGGCTTTTAGATTAATTTAGTGTGTATTTTGTGTAACATTTCCAGGCAGAGGAAAGTATGTCCTGAAAGAGGAAATTCAGTCACGCTTGTTAAGATTAACAAGCAGCACGACAGAAACGTGAAAGAATGACAATCTCCTCATTTATTGATACTTCACTTAATTTACCTTAATCTTAACAAGCGGCACGACGGAAACATACCTGTCTAAAGTAGGAGGTATGATGTCTATCGGCGATCTCAGCTTCTTGGCAAAGGTACGGAAAGTCCGCGGATCCGTTTGGAAATGCGGCTCAAAGCATTACACCAGCTCTACTGACCAGTTTCAGTGTCTAGGCGAATCGCGGGACGGGCAATTAGAATATATTACCTTGGCCACCCTTTTCCGGGAAGTTCTATGTAGTTTCCTTGCAGATCTGAGAACTCAAGCTCAGTGGTCTAGTGATTACAATCCCCGATTTCAGGTAGCATCGGGGAGGCGGCACAGGTTCAAGTCTCGGTCCCACCAGGTACAGGTATCATGCAACC
This sequence comes from Lepisma saccharinum, assembly GCA_022664845.1. NCBI lineage: Eukaryota > Metazoa > Arthropoda > Insecta > Zygentoma > Lepismatidae > Lepisma > Lepisma saccharinum. The sequence goes on along the minus strand of JAGDQP010029595.1, from coordinate 8,094 downwards.
TCACTTCTACTGTTAATGGTATTTTAAATATGAAGCTCTAAAGTTTATTTTCTCATGGTTTTGGCAGCCTATAACACCAAAACGGAATCATTTGTGCACTCTCGCCGGTCTGTACTTTTCTTCTTCTTATTTTCATATCAAGAATTTCGTGAGGTGTTTTTGTCGGTGGTTTTTGCAACACCCTGTATAATGTAAATGGCAGCTGTCGGTTGGTGCGCATAATGTTGAAAATTTGTGTTTTGTAGGTTTTCATGATATGTCATAATGTATCGTGTACAAAATAAAGCAACATGGACATGCCAAATGTGAACAAGAAAGTTGATATCAGATTGTGTTGTCCGTGTTTCATTTTCTGTTCATTTTTGTTAAACTTGTTTTACATATGAAAGTCAGTATATTTTCTAGAGTGATAATTGACAAATGAGATGATTTTTCCAATAATAAAATATATTCTTGCTGTAGTAGATAAGATATGACTATAATAAAGACAAAACAAAAGAAAGCTGTACCAGAATTTAAATCTGGGTCTGTAGCTTTGCAAGCCAGCTTCGTCACCCAGCGCCATTGCTACGCTGAAGCAATACTTTCTCTATACGGTATTTACGGCGACGTCGTTCTCGGCGGGAGTATTATTCCGAATTTGGTGACGTCTAAGGAGGTCCTCTTACGGCGCTGCACTATAAAAATATGATCAGTATCTCAACAATGGGGATTATTGGCACCTACTACATCATCAACCATTGGAAGTTTACATAGTATCGTCCTACATAAACCCATTTCCAATGGGTGATGATGTATGAGTCGTAATACAGGGCGACCCCAAAAGATCTGTTTACATTTTAATGTACAAAGTATATTCTTAAAACTTTGTTGGTAAATGGGTACATCAAGGGACAACTGTGAGACATACATAATTAATATACTATCACTCAGTTGCTCACCATTGACATTCAGACACTTCTGAGTTTGGCAAACAACTATATGAGAAACGGTGACTGTACCTATTAATATAAATTTTCAGCTCTGACGAAGAAGTGAAGCTGAAATTGCGTTTCGATGGTTTTTGTTTTTGTTTTTTTGTACAAACTTTGACAATATTTGTTACTGTATTTAAGTCATTGAACAGTTATATCATTGTAACGTAATTAAAATAACTTTCTCTTTTTAATATGAGTATCACAATTTTGTTAGGACGTTTTATGAATGTAGGAAACATGTGAACGTACATGGGCTTTTTGGATATAAATTATCTGTTGGCAGTCAACGAGCATGCAAGTTGTGTATTTAGTGGTCAGCGGGTAAGGATTTATCGCCAATTTTATTTTATTATTCTACCGGTCTCATGGTGACTGGCATTGATGTATGACTAGCGCCATCTTTTGATAGGATGTTACGTTACTTATTTCCTCAATAATTCGACCCAACTTCGAAGTAGGTCGTAGATAACCTCTTTAAAAATATGTGTACACATTTCTTTGCATCGAGCTGCCGTAGCTCAGTTGCCGTGTGTACACACCTGGCAAATTCCGGGATGGCACCTTTAACTTAGACCTGGCTGACACCTACCTCCCCTCACCTATCCCGGCCCGATCCTTAGATGCCTAAAGGCCATAATTAAAATTCAAAAACATTTCTTTGCACCTTCCCCACCTATATATCGTAAAAATTGTGTAGCAGTGTCAAATAATTGCTGAAGGTAGTTAATGTGCCATTTAAATGTTATACAACCGTGATATGAACCGTTGCAATTTTTGTGAAGCCGTTTAGTCCAACTATCAAAAAAACTAGAACCAGCTGTTTTTAGGTGTACGTACGATTGTGAGGATGTTTCTGTATTGGTACCAGGTGGAGTAGGTCATTGCATGGCAGTGTCAGCTTCTTTACGGCTCTCTTCCGTCTTCCAGTGAGGAAGAGGAAGCACCGGAATTCTATTAACCTGATTTTAGTCAGGCGGAACAGCTGCTTTTTCTGGCTTCGTACAACATGGGCAGTAATTATAAGATTTGAAAATGTCTGAGATTTCCCCCGCCTCTCTTTGATGGACTTGTCTGCTTTAAAAATAGACCGCTGTGAGATCGTAATTGGTATGTGTGTGTGTGCGTGCGCGCGCGCTTTACATATTTCATTGCTTAATTTTGATCTTGGAAAGCCTGAGGGAGATAGTTTACGTGTAGAGTTCTCATGAGTATATAGCTGCCTGAATTGAGGATTGGGTTCGTTGTTCATGAGTCTCGACCTGTGAATGTCAGTGCATCAAATAGTATCAAAATAAAGTTGAAATGAGAGCGAATAGGTGTGATTGGGATGAGCAGTATTTTCTTAGCGTCCTCTGGAAGGTCATCTTTATCATTAGTATTCTGCCGAAAGCGGCAGGTCCTTCAAGGTAAGGTAAGGTGTCTCCATTCATCCCGATCTTGCACTTTGTTTGAATTGAACGTACGATATATCTTCCTCAATACGTCAGGGAGTTGGATACTTCTGAACCATACCTTCAATTGCATCTCGCAGCACACAATCTCTGCTCAGCCAGTGTCTTAACAAGTTTCTTTTTCTCTGTTGCCTCCAGTGTTGTTCGTCTCTCCCCTTTGCAACACTTTTTCCTTGCATACCTTCTGTATCCAGCTGTTTTTTTTCCTCGTTCTTCTCTATATCCACATTCAAAGAATAATTTCCTTTATTAACTGTTTCGTAGAGTCCACCTTTCTGCTTCATACAAAGCATTTAATCATTCTCTTCCTCAACTCATTGTTCATTGATCCGCAGAATAAACTTTTTTTTCTTAGTGCATGAATGCTGGTTTCGTCATTTGTTTTTCTCACTTTTTCACATTTCATATCCAAACGCTTTTTATGTTTTGTCTGTAACGACCGAGACTTTGTAATCCAGACGGTAACGTCGTTGACTTCAGGTCGGCAATGGATAGGCACAGGGCTCGAATCTCGCGGTCGACCATTCTGAGATTTTCCAGGCTTTTCCCAGTATCACCACCCGAATGCCTTGATGGCACCTCATGTAACGCCCTGTCTCCCTCCTCTATCCTGGTCTGCGCGTAAATGCATATGTAAATGTTAACAAATAAAATCTGTCTGCACTAAATGGTTCTAGGCCGACAAAAATGGCTTATATTAGTAATATTAAAATGTGTTGTAAGAGCGTTGGCGTAGCATTCGGAAGGGCGTGGGTTCGATCCCAGCGGCCGACCATCCTGACAGGTTTTTTCAGTTTTTTCTGTCACACCAGGCAAATGCCGGGATGGCACCTTCAAAATAGGTCCTGGCCGTCACCTTCCCCTCCTCCCCTATCATGGCCTGAGCCTTTGATGCATAAAGGCCATAAATAAAATTCAGATTCATTCAAAACGTATTTTAAAGATCAGGTGGGTGAAGTGAGCGTAATGAAGAAAATCAAGTATAACTGGGAAACCGCAAAGTATCGAAAGAACTAATGATAATTGCCTTGGTCGTTGTTACTCAAAAGTCCGAGGCCCACAAATGAATTTTTAATTTTTTTAAAAAATATTTTAGATTCGACAAAAAAAAAAAAAAAACTGAGAATTTTATATTGTCATGTTTCATCCCATTGACAACGTCATGATTCAACGTACTTGCTTTATTTTTAATGTTCGTCTTGTGCCAATTATAATTAAATAATGCGTTGTGCCCCCTTCCCCTTGATAGTAATAAGGGACTATTCAAAGAATACTCTAAATGTTACATTCCAGTGTATTAGTTATGAATATCGTTCCCCATTCAATCAATTTTGGTATTACATCATGCAGGCTCGCTCTGGATGCAGTGTTGCCAACTACACATAAGTATTTGTGATATTTGTTTCTGATTATTTGATCTCTATTCAAGTGTTTTATATTACATTACTTTATTCCTGGTAATTCCGATAGCACCTTAAATATGTCACTTTATAATCACACACACTTTACGTATATATATATATCAAAGGCATATTCAATCCACTAGTGGATGAGGCCTCTCCCCGAAGGGAGGAGTTGGTCTACTGCTCCGACGCTGACCAGACGGGTTGGGAGAGGAGAGCCGAAGCTCTCACTGTGATCGCCACTGTATTTTATTCACAGCAGCTCCCCAATTGTCCTCACGATGCTGGATCAACACCGAAATTTTTTAGTCCCCACCGGGAATCGAACCCGGGACCGATATATATAATTCATAATAATTCACAGCCATATTCAACCCACTACTGGATGAAGCCTCTCCCGGAGGGAGGACTTGGTCTATTGCTCCCACGCTGACCAGACGTGTTAGGAGAGGAGAGCCGAGACTCTCAGCTGTGATCGCCACTGTCTTTTATTCACAGCAGCTCCCCAACTGCAGCACGATGTTGGATGGGCACCGTTTCAGACCCCTTAGAAAAATTTCCTTGGCTTAGTCGGGAATCGAACCAGGGACACCACGATCAGCAGTCAGTGGCGGTACTACATTGCTTGTGTACCCATATATGCGTATATATATAGTATATTACTTTGTACTTACATTTTATCCCTTGTAACAATATATAAATACAAGAAATCGAAATTGAGCATAGATATTTTGGTTTGAGAAGATAACTTTTCTTGTGTGAGACGCTGAGCCTCATGCCCACCTAACCACCACTGAAATGTGGTATGAAGCTGCCTTCGTACATATACTATAATGTACTAAGGTGCTGTTGATCTGATTGATTGTTTCTCTATAAAAACAAGTAAAGGAATTATATCATAGTTACTAACATAAATAAAAACTCATGTGCACAATTATATAGATATTGTTGGCAACACTGTACTTAGAACCATCGTAATAGAATAGAAGAAAAATTTGAGATGTCTTAGACACTCAAAGTTCATATCGGACAGTATACAAAATTTTCCGTGAGGAATAATGACATATATGTTGTGGGCCTCCGATCCCCCCCCTTCCCCCCGGTAATTAATGCTACCCAAAAATGCCATGGTAATGCTAGGGTTAATAGGATGGAATATTACCTTACTTCCATACATTCGGCTCATAATGCGTAGCAGTTCCAAACGCGATTTCTCGCAACGTTCATTGAAATTCCAAAATAATAGTTTTGCAGCCAGACTCAGAAAAACTTTCAAATAGTTGTTGTCGCCATTGAAGAATATTAACGTTTTCCCACAAGCTCGCGGAGAAAAGGGGTCAGCATGCATAAATTTATCACAATGATTCATCGCACTCAACATTAAAATTGACTTGTTTCCAGATTCTTTCAAATAAATCAGTCGGTTACAAAATAATCAGTTTTGGGAAGTTCTTGTTGGAGCTCCATGTATTTATGTTGCCGACAAGACATGCCATTTTCTGCCATGCTTATGGAATTCCCCAACATCTGATTTTAAAGTACTTTGCCAGTTGACATTGACGAGACAGTATTAAGAGGGCTTTAATAAGAATGACATAAGTAGGATGAGTGCATGATCATGTTAATTTTGTGAAAGTAGGCGTTCTTTGCATTCACAACATTGGCAGGTGATGCGTGCCGATGGAATCTTTATGAATTACGTAACACAGAAGAAAGCAAAAGCCAATTATCATGAATTTGCTGTCACGGCCACAAGAGTACGGTTAACCCTCCTCATTTCAATTAACTATAAGAACTTGTAATGAAGAGTTTATGCATTCGTTGTTACCATTTTGTGTCGTATGTAATTCATTCCTAAAAAGGCCTTGATTGTGGTTGAAATGGTGTAAATTGTGTGCAAGGAGGTATGATGGTTTTCCTTTATTTTCGTCGGAACTTTTGAAGTAATCAAAACCAACCTTGCAAGACTTTAGGTAAAGGTTAACCGACAGATAATTTGTATGTTAGTGGGACATGCGACAGGTGCGTTTCAAGACATCTTTAGACTTTGCCAAGAGATAAGTGGTTTGTCCACTGACAAAGTGAGACAGGTGCCAAAATTGCGTGTCTTGCGCGCAGACAAGATAATGCACCTTGGTCAAGTTCCATGTCGATTTGGCGTCATAACATTCCTACCAGTTGTTTACATATGGGGCTCCTTTGTGCCAAAGGGTTGCAGCTTTCCTCTTTTCAATCAGTTAAGACGTATTCATAGCGTGTTACGTAAATATGGATTATCATTATTATTACGTGGAGCAAACTTAGTGAGTACTAAGGTATACGTTCCTATTTTGTTCGTATGTGAATTATTTATTTTTTATGAGAATTTTTCAGTAGAAATAATATTTTCTACTTTTTGAATGGAAACTAATTGACAATAAATTCAGCTTCCTGAAAGTAATTTGTTTGAAGGTGCCGGCTATAACATTCCTGTTCGGCGTCCAGGATTGGGGTGCGCAAAATCCAGTCACCTTATGAGTATTACATTCTTTGTGTATTTCGATCTTAGAGTTGCGGTTAATACACACGGAGTTACTTTCAGTAGCAGTTCCTAATCTTGTGAACGACCGATCGAGCTAGTAATGTGAGTCTAAGGCGCTAGTTGAGGTTAACTCAGAGGTTGCGAATTCGAAACCCGTCTGGGACATGGATGTTTGTGGATTTGTAACAAGCATTAAGCTTGTATAATCGTGACAAGCTGAAGTCAAAAGTTTCTAAAATGGCCAATACAAAATAATGTTTACACAGTTTTTATCCAGATCTTGTGCACTGCAAGTTCTGTGCCTTTTGTCATAGAGTCAAATTCAACTTGTGTTCATATCGCATAAGGAAGATAAGGTGAAGTTATTCTCAGTTTGTAGACTGGAGATCTTCCTTTAAAAAGAAATCTGGTGTCACCCATCCTAACTGAATGGTTTCTCAGGTTTTATTTTGTGATGGAAGGAATACTGGGTTCGTCATGAAGAGACTGTGTCAGTTCAGTTAGGAAGAAAGGCAGTGCTTAAAACCAAAGGAAGAAAAATGTCGAATCCTCATGCTTTGTTCCAGGTGAACATACACAGTTCAGTTATTGCCAGGTTGGTCCTGGTGGTAAGAATTTGTGAGTTAGAATTTGAATTTTATTTATGGCCTACAGGAATCTAAGGCTGAGGCCGGAATAGGGTGGGAGAAAAGATGCGAGAAGGCGTCGGCGTAAGTTGAAGGTACCATCCCAGAATTTACCTGGTGTGACAGAAAAAACCTCAATCAGGATGGTCGGCCGGTGGGATTGAAACCACGGCCGCTCGGCCCCTGGGTTCGATTTTTAGCGACTACAGCGACCATTTTTTTCTGTCTTTGTATAAGGAAATTAACGATCTCTAATTTAGCGGTTGAGTAACACATTTTAGAAAAATAGATCCGACTATGTAATAAATTCGCTTGCTTCGTTAAAGAAAAAGTTCATGTAAAATATATAATATTGTGTGAAGGGCTCCGATGCGTTGAACTAATTCGATCTGTTGTAACAGTGTGCTCAGAATTCACAAAGTCCCTGTCAATTTTAATACGTAGGGTGATTGATTAATGCGTGCAAAAAATTGATGGGGAATTCCTGACCCTAAAAGAAGAAAGAATTCCTTTGAAGAAATTCAAAATTATGCGTAGTTTCGAAGCTCTTTAATATGCTAATATTCCTATAGTCAGACTTCACGATCCTAATAATTTTGTTGACTAATCAGTAATAACTTCGAAGTTTATCATCATTAGCAGCTACAACTTTGCCCAAAGTCGTACTTCGCAAAGGACTATCAAATCCACATGTAACGTTTCCTAAACGCATTTTGCAGTTGGAAAGTATTCCTTGTAGACCAATTTTAGGGCCTTTAATTCTCAAGTGCCTGCGCTGAATTTGGTAACCTTTTTGAATATATGCCACTCGCATGGCGTATAATAGGCTAAGCAGATGGGCTATAAGAAGATTCACTATTCTCTGTATAGTGTTGGCACGTAAGGCTTAAAGAAATAAATGGAAGCGTCCTTTTAGGGCCTATTAAGTTCAACCGCGGGGTACGTAGGTGATAATAATTCTAAATTCATGGCTGGTATTTTGAAGGACCTGAGTTCAATTCTGAAGTTAAAAAAAAAAATCAAAATCTATCATGACTGCCGCTGGAAACGCCCAACTTTTATTTTTCAAAAATTGACACTGCTGGCAGTTCTGCAACCCAACAGCATTTAAGGTTT
>JAGDQP010029594.1:7554-23257 GCA_022664845.1 Lepisma saccharinum | reverse complement strand
AACATACGCAGCAAGCAGAGTGTATGGAATGGTATGGAACATTTATTTTGAATGTATATCAACAGCTGCTCTTGAATTGCCATATTGTGCTACTTGCTGGACTTAGTCGCCCAATTGCAAAGATGTAAACCTAGGCTAGGCCATGGTTTAGACTAAGCTGGTGCATTTGAACATTGATGTTTAAGCCTAGGCCTAACTTACACTAAGACTAAACTTCGTCATTGAAATCGGCCCAGTGTGTCCACTAGTCATTTTTATAATTCTGAGTATAATTGACTCTGATATCTACAGTTAAATTCGTTTTAGCAGTTAGTCTCGATTTTGGTTAGTCCAAGAGGATATCTTGTATAGACCCTAAGTTTTAAAATTGTGTAACATGTTACTTTTTCTACAATGTGCAGTGAGAATGATTTAATGAATGAATCCTGTCTTATAACATTCTCTCTTATCGTTTCAGATTCAAATTACGACGTTGTGTGTGGCAATCAGCCTAAGTGCATCAGTGGCACTTGCATGCTTATACTCACCTAAAGTCTATATAATTGTCTTCCATCCAGATAAGAATGTACGAAAGCTCACAATGAATAGCGCAACATACAAGAAGGCTGGAACTAGTAGTACCTGTCGAACATCGGGAAACCATGGTGAGACCTTCGTTTAACTGCTCAAGAAACTTATTCAAGTCAGTAGTATCAAAAATTTCAATGCTCTTTACAATAGATGTTTTCTTAAATGGTGATAGTACAGAAAATGTTGTTATTCAATGCACGTTTTGGAAGTGTTCGTATTTACTTTTCAAATTCAAAGTACTTTTTTTTTTTTTAATGGCTTAAAATGAAACAATTGCTTGCTTCTAGGATAATGATAAGGTAGTTTTAACTTGGTTTTGGAATTTTAATAAGAACAATTGTGATAGAAATCACCCTCCTTTCCCATTACATGTTTTAGTTCCTTAATGTTTCTTCACTTCCTTGCAGTCCTACGTCCATAAAATAGAATGTTCATATTATCAGAAATTTCGAGAATAACCGCTATTCACGGTATACAAAGTGACTAATAATTCTGGAAATAGTTTAAATATTTACTACTAATTAAAGTATATCACAAATACAAATTTAAATATCTTAGGGAATTGTCACGGATTGTTGTGTACTATCTCGTTCAGTGGATCCTCATTGAAATGAACAGGTCGATTGTATTTGGTGGAACCTGCGAAGCCGAATTTCTTCTTAACGGGTAAAAACCATTTCTGTGAAGTTCTTTCTACGTACACAGCATAAATGTACAAGCAGATTTGGAACCTTGACTAAAGGCAAAGGATAGTAGGTGTCGAGAATTCTAATTTTTGTCTACCTGGAAGACCATTATCATATGCCAGAAAAGAATAATTGAAAATTAAGATTCAGAAACTATAAACTAACGTTGTTGAACAAGAATATATGTACCTTGGAAACTCCACTGTTTCACTTTCTTGCCAAACTCGCAAAAGTGCCAAAGACACTAAGGTCCAGATGTTTTCCGGAAAAGATTATAGGTTTTTTAGACGAAGCTTGATTAGCTCTACAATATATTAAAAGATAGTTGAGGTCACCTCCTACCCCTTCTCCAGAAATTGCAAAGTACTGTCATACTGTCTTCTCCTAAATATTTCAATATTAATTTCAAGTGCCGTAAAAAGTACTTTGCCGATGTTTGGCGGAAAAAGAAATATATAATTTTACTCAGAACGAAGTCTACTTTAATTTCCTATACCATTTAATTGGTCGCGTTTTAGGCACGCAGCCGTCTGTAAAGCGAGCATATTTTCATCAGGTCATCCCATAAGTAATGTCGTATGTACGATGACCGTTGCTAAGACACCATCTGACAAGCGAATAGTAAATTAGACGGCACGTGCCATAGATGAGTCATATAGGGCACTTGATCGTGCAGAAGAGTGTAGGAGAACGGTATATTCCACGTTTTGGAAGTGTGGCTTGTGTTTGATCATGGTAGTGTCGGAGGACCACAATCGGCATGTCATGCTGTATGAATTTCAAAAGAGACATCCAACCATTACATCGGAACGAAACATCAATGTCGTATATGGTCAGAGTGCTGTGGATGTGCGAAAGTTGCAGAGATGGTTCCAGAGATTTCGTTCAGGGGAGACCAGGCTCACCGACAAGCCACGAGAAGACCTGTGGAGCTGGATAACGATGAACTGAGAGCAGCGGTCGAGGCAAATCCAATGCAAACTGTTGAAGAACTGGCCAGCTATCTCTATGTCACCCATTCGACCGTTCATTATCATCTGCAGGATTTTAGTTGCGTGTCTAAAATCGGAAAATGGATACCCCATGCCCTAACGCCTCAAAAGAAGGAGCAGCGAGTTGACATCCGGATCACATATCAGAGATGTGAGCCATTGCTGGACAGAATGGTGACAAGGATGAAAATGGATCCTCTGCCATACTATTACACGCAAACGGCATTGGGTACCTAAAGGAGGTCATGGAACTCTGTCAAAACAGGATCTTAATCCATGCAAAATGATGTTGAGTGTTTGGTGGTATATCCATGGAATAATCTATTTTGAGCTCTTACCACGTAACCGCACGATCAATGCAGATATCTTCTGTCAGCAACTTGAACATCTACGGACTGCATTGTTGCAGAAACGTGTTGTTCTGGTTAATCGAAAGGATGTGCTCATGCACGGTGATAACGCGCGCCCACACACAACAAGAAGGGCCTGTTCTAAGATCTAGGAATGTTGCTGGGAGAGACTTCCCCACGCGGCGTTTTCACCAGATCCTGCAACAACAGATTACTGTCCTTTTTTCAGCCTGCAAAGCCACCTTTCCGGGAAAATACTTCAAAATGAGGATGACGTGCGACGAACAGTAACCCATTTCTTTGCTTCCAAAACCGGTGACTTCTTTCAGACTGGTATTCAACAACTGGTTGATAGGTGGCAGTGTTGTGGAGTCCGATGGAGACTAGTTTCCTGACTAACGGTAGTGTTCCAGGTAAGTTATCGTTGGTTTCCTTACGGTGCCAAAATACGACATTACTTATGAGATAAGCTGATAAATGCGTTTTTGGGCCAAATTGTAAACCAAATTCAATTTCAAACCCATTGTTATTATCCAAGATATATGTAAGAATGAAACTTGTTTCTTCATTTTATTTTAGATTCATATTTGTAACATCTATTAAAGTTTGTGTGTGTGTGTGTTTCCTGTAATATTTTGTTTTTGTCACATATTTTTGTTTGGAAGGTACGATTCAAATTAAGGTTACAATACTACGTCGCAAACATATGAAAGAGCGTGTGCTCAAATCAACAAATCTATGAACTGAACTCGAGTTTTGCGAAGAGTGACATAGTGTAGTTTACTTTGGAGGTACAGATATAGCTAGAAGAAACATACAGAGTTAATATATTTTTTCAGGTTAATTCAAACAAAATTTTAAAAAATGAACGCATTTATAACTCAATAAATGTAGAAAAGAAGTATATATATATCTGTTGGCAATATGGCGTTTCCTTAACACAGCAACTCCACACCTGTCGACTCTGTCCATTTTCTCTCCTATCAGTTGAAAAGGCTTTTGCGAAACGTACTGCTTTTCTATTGTGCTTGTGATGTTATTGTACGCCTATCTCAAGAATCTACCACGATCATTTTAATACTCGACCAAGATCATTTTAATACTTCTTTAGTACGTTCTTGTTTGACCTTCCTTGCCTTTAAATACTGGTTGAATTACAGGGACGAAAACCCTCTACTCGAAAATGTCTAGGCTATTAGAAGATGTTAACAAAAATATGTTCGAAGCACGATTTCTATCATCTGATAGTATTTTACACACGATCAAATATAGGTCTACTTCTGTGCTAATTCTATTCTCACATCACTTTCGACTACTACATACTATCAATTCACTTGTCCCGTACAACTAAATTAACTAATGCAATGACTGCAATCCTTTTTTTTTGGAGTCGTTCTTGAATTGAGTTCAATGTTGATGTTACAAAGTGGTCGGCGACAGGCTCGGTGGTCGTAAAGTGTGAGGAGTTAGGCTAGTGACGCTTGTATCAGGCTACGGGTATTTACGTATTTTAAAACTATTTCACCCGTATCGGGAAGAGCTGAAGTTATAATGATTAAAATGACCCGAGCAAAGTAAAGCTTATTAAAGTATTTCCAAGCAGTCTCGGAGGATATTTCATAACGACATGCAGTACTTGAGTAGAGTCCGACCCTAACTTGTAACATGAATCGTTCTAAAGTTAATATTTTAAATATGTTAATACCCTTGCTAAGTAGGCAGTAGATATGCAGTCTACTTATCTTGAATTTAGACACCACTTATGTTCGTTCAACCTGTTGCTAGTGGAATTCAAGAATTTTGCGATTTTACATTGGAAATATAAATTACAAATTGTGTATTCTGTTCTCCAATAATCTAGGTTGAACATTCTTCGTCCACAATCGCTCGCCGCCTTGTAATCAAGCGGTCCTGGGTTCGATTCCCGTTGGGGACATAAGAGGTTCGGATTCCACGTTAAACAATAGATAATGTCCTTAGTACGTCATCTTCATCCGATGGAAGGCAATGAAAGACCATCATCTGTTCAGCATTACGATTGTCACTATTCTACTTGTAAAAGGGGCTTAGTCTTGTAAGTGATTAAACAATCAAACATAAAATCAAATCAAATCAATATCTATCTATGGCAACCTTAATCGTTTGTTTAAGTGACCGAAACCAATCCGCATTTACCAGCAATTATTTATTGGAAAACATGTCGACATGTTGTGCGATCAATACATACGTATAGAAAGTATGAATTGGAAAAACAAAGAATTTTAATTAAGGAAAATTACCTACAAAGCAAAATAAGCTAGCTAGTGGAAACATTGCAAGTCATGAATTAATCAGGACACCACGATAAAAGCTTCTTTCGGTGACATGGATTTATCCAAATCCACATGGAATAATTTAGATTCTTAAACTACTTATCCCCATGATATTTTTAATTCTATAAACTAACACAAGTCGCTATTAAACTTACAAATAAAGTTTCAATCAAACCTGCCTAAAACGATCTTAATATAGCTATTGATATAATGATATGGGGTAGTCCTAACCTTATTATATTGGGAAGAACAATTTTGTTTCCTTGTTTATCACCTCTTTGGGCAAGGACTGAATTTAATTAAGTACCAGAGATTCATCTCATGGAGGAAATCTACACTGAAAACTCGATGTTGTAAAATCAACGATAAAATGCAATTTAGGAACCAATACTCAACATTGTTGCATTTTCAAATCGAAATAGTGTTAAACGTTTAATGATAATGTAACACTACTTATTGTATGTTATACTAGAAACTAACAACACTTTATTTTTAATCAATCGTCAGTATTCTTGAATTTGAAATTAATCAACCCGACATGTAGTAGCTTCAACTATTGGTATTGTTCGATATACAATAGTGTGTGGTTAAGTGTGTGTAGTAATAATAATTTGGAGTGACAACAATATATCAACAACAAATATCCCGCTGAGAGATGGATGCCACAATCTAAGATTTCGGTCTCTCATCTAATGGAGCTGCATAAAATCTTTCAACTCCTAAATAAGTAAAATGCTGTACGCAACGCTCATCTCTTACTCTTAACACGTAGACTCACATTAATATATGTAAGACTACAATTTCATATACAATTCTTTACAGAATCCTTTAAACAACTTCATTAAATGACAAGTTATAATCCGATAGTTTTTAAACAATAAATCTCCAATATCTAGTATTTAATCAATAAGTGCTGCCGTATGTTGAGCATAATAAAGACACAAAAAAATATAAAATAATAGAATCATAATGCAATAAAACATACATAAAAATATATTTTACACTTCCAAATAGTAATGTTACTATATTGATCATCATCAAAATTATATTCAAGTACCCATTGCAGATGTCACGGTTGGTGCGTTTGCAGTAACTTTGCATTTGTCTATGTTGTTGTTGAGATAAATATAACGGCCTAATTTTCTTTGTAAATGGTGTAACGATACGTACAGTAAACGTGTACTCATGCGCAACAAATTATTCTCTGAACATGGTTCAATCAATAAGAGTTTATTGTTAACCCAAGCCTGAAAGTGAATATCGTTATTAATATGGTTTAAAATATTGTGCATTTAACAATATTCAATTAATAATACTTAATCAAAATCTTTTAACCAAGCTAAAAATCACATATCTTAAATGTGACGATATATCTCGTTAAAACAACAATAATGCTTGTAAAATGATTAATAATGAAAGTACTGTCTCTGGTACTCTAACATTTGTTTGAGTGTAAACATACCTGACAACTCTTGTGTTACTTTATGCGTGGGTCTCAACTGGAGAACTTTGCATTTCCCTATTTTCCTTCGGTATTTAGTTTTATATTAATTTTCTGTTCGATCAAAATGTGTACTATATAATAGTTTTTAATTCTCATGTATGGCAATATTTCTTTTACAAGTCCTGTTCATTTTATTTTAATTTCATATCACTGCATTTCCTCTATAGCGAAAGTTAAATGGCAAACCAGCTATGAATGGTCTTCGAATAATTATTCAAGATCAGTTCCAGTATCAAGAGGGAAAATCTTTACAAACCCACGTTTGAAAAAGGGATGTGATTTTATACCCAACTTTACCATCTTTTACTGAAATAATAAGTTCTTATTTATACCTAGCTATGCTGAAATAATAAGTTTTATAATAAAATCCATTTTGAAATTGTAATGTCGTGTTAATCGTTACGTTTTTTCGTTTAGTTTAATGTCCGATTGCAAAGACGTGGACCTAAGCTAGATCATAGTTTAGACTAAGCTGGTGAATTTGAAAATTGATGTTTAAGCCTAAGTCTTAGACTAACAAGTAAGACTAAACTCCGTCTTTGCAATCAGCCCTAAGTCTTTAGCTAACTGTCCTCAAGCAAGACTTTAAAAGAATGGAAGTGTAATGACCTTAATTTTCTATTAATTGGTGCGTACAAGAGATGTCTCTGTATTTCCTTCTTTTGCATTTTATCCGTTAGTTCTTCTTTCCATTGATTTCATGAGAAAACTATATTCACTCTATTGTGTGGAAAAACACGACCATGTCTATCCAAAATTTTTCAATGGGTGCGCAAGGAATTCACCAAAGGAAGTAGGGTATTCTCAGACATTTTCTAGTGTAAATGTGGGTGGAAATAATCACGAATAACAAGACTCTCCGCATTAGTACAGATAATAAATGTAATCGCTAGTATCTAACCGGTCAATAAAAATCTCTTTTGCAATATGATTTTTTGGAGAGAGCAACTTTGAAGTCTTTCAGGGTACCTTGCCCCTACAGTTCTACTATTAATGGTATTATAAATATAAAGCTCTAAAATCAGTTTTCCTACACTTTCGGCACCCTATTGTCAGTGGCGCAAAGTTGTAAGAAAAGAAGTTTAAGAAAAGTATACCTACCTCATATACTTAAATTGATGTATCATACTGGAAGTGCTGGAAATCTATAATTCTAATATTTACAGTTCGTTGAAAATGTAAGCTTTATTAGAATGACTAGAACTATAAATGTTGTAATGTCGTAATATTGAAAAATGCAATTGTTAATGTCGATACGAGTAAGACAATATTTAGAAGTAAAACAAGATTAAATGGGAAAGAATTTATCTGTTGTACTCTGTTGTGCCCATAGAATTATTGGTTTAATATTTCACACTAAGTATTTCTGTAACATTTCACGATGCTGTAACAGGCACAAGATAAGTAAGATACACTGTCTGAAAAGCACCCAGTCTTATTGTTTTCTTAGGAAAATAGTGAACTTTGGATAGCGAGACTGCACACAATAGTG
The DNA here is from genome assembly GCA_022664845.1 of Lepisma saccharinum. Lineage (NCBI taxonomy): Eukaryota > Metazoa > Arthropoda > Insecta > Zygentoma > Lepismatidae > Lepisma > Lepisma saccharinum. The sequence goes on along the minus strand of JAGDQP010029594.1, from coordinate 15,351 downwards.
AAGTTATTCTTAATGCGCGTACTGGTTGGGTAGCGTAGTCCTCGCTTTTTTCAGCATCCGTTAGGCAGTCAGTGTGTAATGTCGTGTGGTTCTGCTTCGTCCGTGTTCTATTCGGGGAAAATGGCAGAACAATGATAATGCATCAAATGTCAGAAAATTGAAGATAACTAAGCAGAAATAATACGCAAGAATCAACAATCTTTTGGCGACGATGCCATAGGGATTAAACAAATAAAACAGTCGTACAAACTACTCAAAGATACGGCGACGAAGAGTTACAAGTCGCGATGTAGAGGTTGCCGAGCATGTGTGCAGTTTCACAATGGAGGATCGCCCTTGTTGTTGATCCTCACGTTCTTCGTCGCCTATGTGATTCAGTTCGTCACAAGAGACCAGAGCTGTGAGCTTCACGAAACTGACACTTGCATCAGGAAAACACATCGGTCCATTCCTCCCACATGAATATTTTTTTCTGGCTAATAACAGTTTTCATATCATTCGCCAAGCTTGATACACCCAGGACATGTCTCCTTATGACTTCTGGCTTTTCTCTAAAGTCAAATCGACGCTCAAAGGTACTTAGACAAACGAGAGAACATTATACACAATGCGAAGGTGGCGTTGATTCCAGTTGCAAAAGAGACGTTCCAGACATGCTTCCATCAAGAACAGGATGGTTGGATTAAGTGTGTGGAAGCTGAAGGGTCCTGTTTCAATAGTGATTAGGATTTGAAACACGCTAACTGTGCGGTTTTATATTCCATAACTATGGTCGGATACTTTGCAGACAGGCCTTGTATATACCTAATTAGGATATTATAAGATATGATGTAAAATGAGTCAGATATGTAAGATGAATCGATGTGGTCAAATTAGGACAAAAAGAAAAAATGTTGCCCTTTTGCTGCAAGAAATTGGTGGTCCAATTTACTTTATAATATTGCACATCACATAGAGTATCTTCTACCGACAGTCACTTTAACCGCCGGATGCACCATATTAACTTCGCCCTCTAAATCAGCCACTTTTTTGTAGGGATGTTTTTATTTCTCGTAACTGACCAACTCATTCGCCAACGCATACGCAATCTGCAAGAGAAAATACTAGGGCTCTTAGAAAGGAAAACGAAATCTAACATAACTACTGAAAGCCAGATATTACAATATCATCACGTCTATTAGGAAATTCTGTACTCATGAAACAAATCAAGACTGTGGAAAGAAAGTATTATTATAACTAGGAAACATAAGCACGTTGAGAGAAATTCAACAGAGAAAGATGCATATAATGTAAATGATAGAGAAAACAAGTTAACTGAGGTGGGAATGTTAGAACAATTACATAGAGGAGGCTGGCGAAACCTAATGAAAACTGTCAAGGTTCTACCTACTTCCTACCGAAAGTACACAAACGACCAGAGTCAAAGACAGGCCCTACCATCTGGTAAGCCCATAGTCTCGGTCTGTAATTGCCTGACAAGGAACTTGGACAAATATCTAACGCACTATCAGGTGAAACGTCCACTCACCCTACGGGAATAGTTTAGAAACGCCTCGAATTTCCTACAAAGTATATGGAAAATAAAGAGGAAAACCCTTAATGACATATTGTACAAAACATATAATATATTAAAAAACCTTATCCAAGCATAGATAGTACAGGGGACATGAAAATAATTTCTGATTACTGTGCATCCACATGTTAATGGCTAACACGTAACACTATTTCAAGTGGACACTCAGATCTAGAGGAGATATACATGTTTAAAATCAGCATAAGAAACTGAGTTTGTGTGTAAAATATTAGGTGCCATTGGCCAGTGGTTGAAGAGAAATTGATGATAGAATAGTCAGATTCATGTCTGTGGAGAGTGATATAGAAGTGTTGAAATACCATTATATTTTTTAATTGCTGAAGGAAATGGCAAGCAAATACACAGTAATGGGTACTGGGTAGAAGGGCTTCCTTGTGGATGGTATATTCTCATAGTCGTCATCTTGGAGTCCGCCATATTGAATCTCGATTGATTTTCTTAAGTAGGAATGGTGTCGTGTAATATGTCATTATGGACTAGAACTTTACGAGAAATACGTTTCTGATGTCAGTTTTTTCGCAAATGTAATTTTGGGAGAAAAAGGATTATTTGACGGTAGCATGGGGTAATGCCAACGACTGGAAACGCCTATTTTGCCTTGAAATAACGAAGGAAACGAAACCCAAATGCGTACAAATCCATATCGATAGGGCACTATACTCTGAACACTTTGTATGCATTTAGATTTCATTTCCGCCGTTATTTCGAGATGAAATGGGCGTTGCTAGGCTATTTGTATTCTTACCCCATGCTGGCGTCACATAACCTTGTCTCTCCATTTACGGCATAATTAACTTCAGAATCGTATTTCTTGTACAATTCTAGCCCAGAATGACATATTTCACGACACCCATCCCATTTAAGAAAAGCAATCGAGATTCAATATAGCGGACTTCAAGATGACGACCTGAAGAATATACCCTCCACAAGGAAGCATCTTCCACCCGGTACCCATTACTGTGTATTTGCTTTCCATTTCTTTCAGCAATTTAAAAATATAATGGTATTTCAACACTTCTATATCACTCTCCACAGACAAGAATCTGACAATTGTATCATCAATTTTTCTCCAACTACTGGCCAATGGCACCTAATATTTTACACACAAACTCAGTTTCTTATGCTGATTTTAAATATGTATATATCTTCTAGATCTGAGTGTCCACTTGAAATAGTATTACTTGTAAGATCAATCTGCTAGGATGAAGATCTGAAGCCAGCAACCCCAGCATCTGTGAGGAATTTGGAAATTCTAATGTACGCTTCGCATAAAAAGAATTGCCGCGCAGCTAAATCACACACATTATATAATCTTATCGCCAGGTAAAAGTGCCCTTCTCTCTTCCTCCCTCCGCCTCTCCCATGTAACAAAATTCAACAAACAATATTAAAACAGTATTTTTCTAGATATACATGAGCTAGTAGAGATGAAGGGAAATAATGAAAGGGAGATGAAACAGTATACATAAGATGATGCAGGGGAAAATGTAAATACACACATGAAAAATTGAAACCGATGGATGCCTGTCAGTCAGGCACAGAGAAAATATACAGAGAGAGACAGAAAGCCGGACGAGAGAAGAAGAACAGATAAAAAACCAATGTAAACATAGTAATAGGAAGCAAACGACAAAAATCATGAAGTGTAGGTTCTCAGAAATCGTACAGTAAGATAGCAATAATTTTAGATGTTAAATCTTGTGAAGTTAATTTGTAAATATAGACGGGTGGTTTTCAAACTCATTAAATCACTTTCCAAATGACGACCAAAGTTAGTGGTCAGATTAAATAATTGTAATTTCCACTGAAAAAGGAGGGTTCTGAGACACATCTAGGATAAGAGTCAGAGTTGGTCAAAATATTAACACACATACTTTATGTGCGCGTGGTTCTGGGCGCAGTGTAGATGAGAGTTCATTGAACGTAGTAGTTCGGAATACATCGTAACAAATTCAGTAGATGCCGTAGGCAATTCCCTCCGTTCCAGACCACTAATATAAATCGAATATAAAAAGATAATAAATGAGTAATATTTATCTACTAAATTTCTAACAGAAATGGCCACGATTACAAGTCCAAACTGTATCAAAATGAAATGTGTGAAATGCTCAAAAATAAAACCTACATGTTCCTTACGGGCGTAAGAAACCTTGCATGTTCCACATTGCAAATATGAATAAAGCACGAGTTAATATGTTAATAATTTTAAGAAAGAACCAAGTTTCGTGTCACTAATACAAGAAAATATTTCTACAAATTTATGAAAATTTTCCTTTTCCGAACATATTAGTGTGGATTTCATCTATTACAAAACTAATTATTGAAACAACTAATGTTCTAGTGTTTATAATAATCCACGAAGATAGAATAGACACACGCTCCCGCAAAGAGAGAGGATGTATGGGGAAGAAGGAATGAGTTAGAGAGAAAGATAAAAAATATGACTGACTACTGAATATACTAGTACGTAATTGTAAGAGTTACTTACTGAAACAGAGTGTGATATTAGAACAATTTTCTCTAAACCGATCCATTCATCAGTGTACGATGTTCCTTGGTTTAACTTTTCACATTCGTTATTTACAATTAGATATAAAAAAATATTATATGTTAATATATAATATTGAATAGATATTATATATTATATTTATTTACTACATGCAAAATGATTAGGTTAGAGTTGTTAATAGTTTAATAGGAGGCCGTAAAGGGGATACAATGAAATAATGAATTGAACTTGTGGTATAAAATTTATATTATGCCGGTGGATTAAATCAATGAACATTCAGCTGAAATGGTGATTCAAATAAAGGAGAAATTAAAATAAATAAAATAATGACCCTTAGAGTGTTCTTTGTTCAAATGTAATTAAAAAGTTATTATTTTTAAATGAAAGTATTCCAAATAAATCTTTCAGTATTCAGATTATTCAGTATATTATGAAACAATACAGTTTTCTATTTTGATGATACTTAAATAGATAGTGTTAGAAAATAATATCGACTAGAAAAAAACAATATTCTACTTCGAAATACCCTGAATATTGCTCTTTCAACTCAATAATTTATCCCACCGTGTTACTATTACCTGTATGTTTTATTCTGCTGATTGAAATTACAAAATGAGATACACCTGTAATTACAAATTGGCATGGTAGCTGCTTCTGAACTGAAACACGAATCCATGTCATTTTCTGGCCAGTAACAACACCGCAAATCCAAGTGAACATGGAATTTGCATCATATTTTAAAAAAAATGATAATGGCATTGATTTTGGAACGGGATGCTATAATGAGTAAAGCATGGAATTCCTATGCTTATTCGTTGTATTGATTAGTGACAGAAAATAGACTGTTTTATGTTCAAAGAGTTTGCTCAAACGTTTACATAAAATACATTTGCAGCAGATTCGAAACTAATAACAGCATACAATCTTTGCAAATGCAATTAATTAATTCGCGTCCGGCAACCTCAAACAAAGGTTTCAGCGATTTTTCAATTTACTCGTATTTATTTGTTTCCCTGTGATAAATTGCAGATAGATGTAACTATTGGTACAGAAATGTAAACAGTATTAGGTAAATTTCTGTGTGTACTAAAGCATCATTTCATTATTGACCACGAATGAGTACTTCTTTTAGAAACAAGATCTGTGTGTGCTTCAAATAGTCAGTATACGAGGAGATATGAACAGCAATAAAATGCGTAACAGCCATAAATATGTTAATTAATAAAGATCAAACAACATTATGGTCTGTTGAGTTCGAATTATAATTTATTTATGACTTTTAGACACATATGGCTCAGATAGGGGAAAATATGCGGGAAGGAGTCTGCCAGGATCTAAGTTCAAGAAAACATCCTGAAATTTTCCTTGTGCGACTTAATTGAATATAAATTTCATTTACCTTGTTTAGGCATCTAAGGCTCAGGACGGGATAATGGAAGTTAAAGGGTGTGGGAAGGTGTCGGCCAAGGCCTAAGTAGAAGGTACCATCCCTGCACTTGCCTGGTGTGACTGAGAAAAACACTGGAAAATTCTGTTAGAATGATCTTGAAGCGCCCTTAAAACACAGAAAAAAACAATATTAGCACCTGCAAGTCCACAATCTACATGTGTTACCAATGTAAAATCTACCTGCTCCACTGACAGGCTTAACAAAATACTTCACATTAAACAACAGACAACTAAAATGACGGAAACTTTCAAGATGACCCAATAATATCCACCAAACTTACCACACACGTAGTAACTTTTTTTAAAAAAAGTAATCTTTGCCAGTGGTGTCTTTCCTAATTCCAAACTTCGATTACCGTCTGGACTTCTTCTCCCTTTTCCTTGTACCACAGATGTATTTTTTTATATCAGCTCCGGCGATGTAAATTTTCACATTTCTTGAAACATGACGCGTACATTAAAGGAAATTGTAACAGTAACTTTCCATATTGATTTATAATGAATTTTCATTAGACAAACATGGGCTGCCTTACCTCGATGACATACTTCACAGGCAGGACAATCTTATCCCAACATGCAACCCCGGTTCAAGGCACGCTAGGCACAGGAGAGTCTGGCGCTCCCATTATAATTGAAATACTAGTGCCCTTCTCAACGATACCTCGAAAGCCTTCATAGTCACAGTAGTTGCTCTGTTGAAAATTACCCTCCTTCTTTCTCGGGACCCGCCTCTGCGATCGTGATTACCACCTATACGGGCTTGAACTTGTCTCGACAAGACCTTCCCCTTGAGCAATTGTCCCTTCCACCGTTGGTCCACCGGCGGACAGCCGCTGTGTCGGATATCCACCAGATAACAGCTTCTATCCACAGGGGGACCGACGGCGAATATGACAGTGGAGCGGAGCGTCAGAAATTTCTGGAGGGTCGACAGCGGGTTACCCCCTTTGCGACAGAGATGCGGCGTTAGTCTAATTCCGACGGCAAGCCGCTAAACCCAGGCGGTCAGCCGCGGCGGATTGCCCTCGGCCCGCCGTCATTTTGCTCATGGGGTTTCCAACGACACCTCATACACCTTCATAGCCTTTGTAGTTACAAATATAAAAATTGTCCAACCCCGTATTTACGAACTCACCCCTGAGATCCGGACAAATGATACAGGTTTGAGCTCGCCTCACTGAAACCTTTCTAACGACACCTCAAGCATCTTCTTAACTCTAGTATCTCCTAAGCTGTCAACAGACAGACAGTATAAGGCTTCACAACACTTCGTGCTGAAGACTAGAAACGGACCATACTGCGTTAACACGTGTAAAAATTTGGTCCATATTGGTTTAGACTGGAAATGAACGATCGAGATTAACTGTTCCTTCCGCTTATAGTCTTCAAAAATTAATTATTTGTTAATGGCATCGATCAGTTTTTTTCATGCGGCACTTATATGAGATACGCTATTGTGTTTAGCATTCTATTCACGCGGGCGCTGTTCTGACAGTTGTACTTTTGAGGCACACAGTGTTAGGACCAACGATAGTTTGTCGCCCGCTCTGTTCTTTCCGGCTCTATTTAGTTGCGATTTGTTGTGGCAACGGTGTTCAGTCATGAAATCATCGTGACTACCACCCCAACCATTGTTAATCTCACATAATTCTAGATATCAGTTAGTAATACCTGCGCCCCAAAAATTTGGCGCGGTCTTGGCCCGGTCCCAGTGGTACCATTCCCATGCCTGTCTCTATTCGAAGTTCCCACTGGTTCTGATGTGTGCTCAGCCTCTGCAGTTGTATCGAATACCACATTTGGTATGATTGTAGATTTTCTTTTATTACCAAAGTCAATGCAAAAAATAGCTGTGTTAATTCAACACAATGCGATGTCCCAAAGTTACTACCACTTTTTCTGTCTTAAATCAACACAACACACTGTGTTAATTTCGGTACTGGGAGAAGAAAAACATTACGGCTGCAGCGAGATTTGAACATGGGTTGCTCAATTTAAAGTCCAGCGTCTTATCGAATTGGTTAAATTGTCATACAGTAAAATCACTAGATGTAAACGATATTTACTGAACAACATTAGAATTAAACGACTACACTATAGATACAAACAGTGTAGGGGATCAAATATGTCTTCCTGAAGCCCCAAAACAAATGTATTTGCACGATTTATCCCATGGGTAAATCACTTTCTATTTGTCAATTAGGGATCATAATTTCCATTCATTGAGAATATTCCATTACTATGA
>JAGDQP010029593.1:0-23257 GCA_022664845.1 Lepisma saccharinum | reverse complement strand
CACGTGTTTCCGGATTAATAAAGAACTTAGTAATTTGTCAGGCCAGCAAACATTCCATTCAAAGATACACGGGAGCTTGGATGTTTTGCAGTTTAGGTCTTCAATTGCAACTGTTTTTAGTTAGTTCTATTAAAATTGTAAAAGCATTCTAATGATTTTTTCTTTAGAAGGACTTTATGTACATTTAAAATTTGTGAACCGCCAGTTTTTGGAGGCACGAGCCGCCACTGGATTTCATTCAAGAGCATAAATTGTCTCCAGATCAAATAATGAACGCAGATCAATCCAGGTTCGATGAACAGTTACGTGCTGGAAGAACTCTTCTCTTTAAGGGAAACAAGACGATCTTTGGTGCCATGGGTTCAGCTGTAGCAACAACGCATTTATATAATTATGATAATGCCAGTTATTGTGATGGATGGTACGTTACTTCCACACATGTATGTTCTCGAGCCCAGGGTACATTTCCCAGCTTCCATGACACAGAATTACCGAATGTGGAAGCATATGCAAGCAAATCAGCGAACATGACAAAACGTGATTTACAAGTATTCCTGGAACAGGTATTATGGTCCGATTTACTTGGAAGAGAACGCATTCTCCTTTTGGTGGACTCCTGGACACCAAACAAGGATGATGCTCTTTACAACGAAACAGTACCTGAAGGTGTGGAGTTCTATAAGAAGTTGATCCCGGCTAAATATACAGGTCTGATACAACCAGCTGATGTTTTCTTTTTTCGTCAATTCAAAACAATGGTAAAGTTCATCACCGATACATTAATAGTATCAGCCAACGTTAAAGTGTGGTATCGAGACCATTGTCCGCATTCAGTCGTTTGTATATTCCCAATTTTCAGCCAATCAATTTAAAAATTTGCTCCGATTTTCTTTTTTCAAATGTGGATATGCCAGTGAACATGCAGGACCGTTTCAAATACCTTTGGAATATTGCTTCGAAAGTGAACTTGCAGAAGTATGTTTCAAGAATGACTGTGGCCAGCTTGCCTTCATACTGTGTGCTCATTGCGAGAAATGTTTGTGTGTTGACCACTCTTTAGTCCTCGATCTTCATGTCCTCTAGAACATGTGTGTACTGTGTCGTTTTGTACTTGGCAACACTGCTTGTTAATTCGGTCTGTTGCGCATTCAGTGCATCATTTTCTAAAGCTGTGTCGAGATATCAACTACATAGGCTGGCCATGGTCAGCACGTGTATCTCCGAAACTATGCAGCACTTCACCGCCTGACTCTGTTATTTTGTTCTTTCCTACGAGTACGATTACAATGTATATTAACTGATATATAGTTCTATTTACAGTAAATTTATTGTTATAAGTTGGCAACACTGCTTCACAGATGGCAACATTATTCATGGTTTTCGTTTTGAAGGAATTTATTTGTCAAGAAAATGAATATCAGAAGCCCAAATGCGACGTCACCTGTTGACAATGTTGCCAACCTATTATAAAGTTAAAGTATTTCAAATGGCACTACGCCGGTTTATTGCATATGTCGTACCTTCTAGTAATGATGCACAACATATGCGAAGTACAGACCGCAGTGTTGCAAACTGCAGAAAATATACACGATTCAAACGTGACAATGTCGGTTCTCCTCATTGAACTTGATATAGTGCCCATAGTTTGCAACACTGCGCCACCAGACTTTGTTGTTTTTGTTTTTCAATAGTACTTTTAAATTTTGTATTAATTAATATATATTGCCATTTCAACAAAATACATTTTATTGTGATTTGGTAACACTGCTTCACGAATGGCAACGCTGTTTCTGCATTTCGTTACTACTTTTTGTCATTATTAAGTTCCTAAAGTTTCATTCCGATCGCTGTAACCATTTTCAACATATTCAATTTCAAGTTGCAAATTGCCCATTACATGATATTTTTAGGTAGATTTCGAAGAAAAATATACCTATTGAGATCGGTATGATATGAAAGTATATATATATATATTAACACGCTAGCGGCCATTTTAAAGATTTTGAAGATATTTGAACCAAATGTTTATATGTTGTTTGTAGCCTTAATAGCTCGGTTAAGTTCGTTAATGAGCAAAATCGGTCGCCATCTTGGATCCAAAATGGCCGCCGAGCCCATTGTTGTATAGAATACACAGCCTAAACCGCTGGGGCTATTGAAATCAAATTTGGCATAAAGGTACAACATCACTTTTTGATTATGAAAATGTTACCTAATGAGTTCAAAGACGCCATCTTGGATCCAAAATGGCGGACCTAAAAATCCATGTTCCACACCGTTTGAGCTAGAGATACGAAATTTGGCATAAAGGTATATTGTCACTAGTAGTTCAAGAAAATATTACGAAATGTTGAAAAAGTCGCCATCTTGGATTCAAAATGACCGCCCAAAATCCCATTTTGCACATCGTTTGAGCTGGATAAATGAAATTTTACTTGAAGTTGTACCATTACAACTAGGTCACGATAATATAAGAAAACTATCAAAAAGTCGTCAACTTGGATAAAAAATGGCCGCCCCAAAAACCCAATTTCCAAATCATTGAAGATAGAGAAACGAAATTTTCTTTGAATGTGTATGACCAAGAGTAGATTACAATAAATGGGGCAAACCTTTCCTTTGGGGGCGCAGCCCCCCGTGGGAGGGTGCTGATGGATACCATGGTGGTGTAGTGCTGCAGGGAGATTTTAGTTAAGATAAAGGAGGCGCATCCTCTCAAAAGCACTGAAGTTGGGGGGCGAACCCCGGCTCCCAGCGAAACAAAGCGAGTATATATATATATTCAGCTCTTGATGAATAATCTACAAATCAATAAATATTTTCTCGTTAGCTCTCATATAAGGCGAGATTTGAATTTTTGAAATTAAAAAAAAAACTTCGAGATCTACCTCAGCCTGTAGGCCTACCGACAGGGATTTTTTACATTTCAAGTTCCAGGACCCCTAGCTCCTCTCCCTAAGATCCATAGCACCTTAAAATGTGGTGATCTCCATATCTCATCATGCCCTATCAGATGCGCTATGCCTGCAATGGATTTGCGCGACACCCACCATGACCCTTCCTTGTAAGTAAGACAACGTTGGAAAATCTGGCGAAACTCGACAACTGTATGCGTGATAGTACATTGGAAGTGTTTATTTTTTCACATCTGGCTACAATACTAGTTATATATAACAACATTGTGTAATTTTTCTTTAGATACAAAATTTCCAAATTTATTTCTTCTAATTTTTCATTAGATATTCTATCGAAGGCTTTTTACACAATTCGTAGTCTTTACATCATACAACTGAAAGTATTCTGGATTGATGCCATTTTCGATAATTACAGTAGGCTATATACTATGTATATGAGGACATAAATTTGAAGAAGAAACACAGTTAACTGTGTACTAAGAAGATAAATTTTAAATATAAGGAAATAGATGGCTAACATTGCTAGTACTCGCAGGAAAATTTACGGACTTTTTTCCACTTGAACGTAATTTTATGTAATTTGGAAGCGAATTCCGGGTAACTACTGCTAATACAAATCAGGCAGTCTCTATGAATCTGAGTTGTATGTCAGCTTTGAATTATACATCTATAAGATACAATCTACGATCTTTTAAGACTGGTGAAATGAAAAGCATAACTTAATGTACTCTATTCCTGCACCACCCTCAGAGTAGTATCTCTGGTAGACCTATCAACGCCACTAAAAACCTTTCATTCTAAACGTGTTTAGAAACTTCAATATCTTGGGTCCACTCCCTCGTTTCATCTTTTCTCCACTTCAGTTGATGTTTCTTTGTTTAGAAATGAAATGAAGTACTACAGAGCTAAGTTTGCCGAATATGAAAGGTAGTGTGACGGCCATGTTGTTTCAGATAAAAAATGTCTAATTTTAAAGACTTAGCAGAAACTTGGCTGCATTGCGGGAAATGTTCACTCTGCCTATTAGATTATATTGTGAGGTCCTATTGCGAATTCAAAATATACCACAGAATACTCTGATAGGTCCCATAGCCTACTCCAAAAAGATTACGGAATCCTCTGCCAAAAATACCAGAAAATTCACTGACAGATCTCATAGCCTGTCCCATAGACAATCTCCTAAGTATTCCAGAATACCCTGCAAGCTTCCATAACAAACACTAAGAACGTCACATACGACGTTTGATCGTATGACATTGATTTCTGTGAATGAGGATTGTTCTAAAAATGAATGAGTGTTCTCAAAGACGCCTCCTGAGTATGCTTGTGATGTGACTGTCACAAGGTGTTTTACTCATTATTAAAACGTGAGGACTGTCATTCAATTTGTAGCTTCCCTATAGCAGCTCCACGAAGCTTAAATTTTTTGCTGATGGAGATCGGCTCTTAAAAAAATGAATGTGGTCAACTCTTAACATGCATTCCTCTCCCTCTGCACTTCGTATATTGATTCACTATACAGGTAGGTAGCGCCACCAGTGGGAGAAGCTGATAGTACAGTTGGTTTGTAACAAAAAAAAAGAGGGCCGAAAAAGTATGGATCACACCATATTAATATACATTATAACGAAGAAATAATGATTCTACTTACTTGGAATTCTATTGATTGCCCTCAATGGACGTAACACTCGGACTGTTCTTATTGCTGATAAATTAACATTTTCCATATCCAAACAATACTCTAAAGCTCTGGAAAGAAAGAAAGAAAGAAAATCACATCACTAGCATACAGACTAGCATAAAACATAGACAACATAAAGGCATTTCAACTATTAGCACAAAGTAAATATGTATCGAAAGTGTTGAATTATTTGTTATAGAATACAACGCCTTCTAAAGACTTCTTATGTTCAAATAGTTCGGTAGTCCGTCCTGCAGAGACCACTACTGTGTCTTCAGCTTTAAGTGCTGCCACATAGTGAAATCTGTGGTCATTAGTTAAAAACAGCAAGCAGACTAGTATCCTGCTTTCAGTATTGCCAACTAAATACATTTTTTTTGTTTTACTGGTCTTTCCTTTCACCATGAATTTCGTATACGTTTACCTTTAGTAATGTGTTTATATTTTAGACGATTTAAGAAAGTTTAGTTCCTATTCATTACATGAAGAAAGGGAAAAATATTGTTAAGAAACATTGAATGCCAATGCTAGGAACCATTGCTAAATATACTCTATTTGAGGAGTCTAAAAGCTAAGGGATTCAAGTGACATTGACTAATAAAACAGTTTGAGGTAATCTTTTGTATATGACCCAAAATGCATGTGAGAAAAAATTGTCATATTTTGTACAAAGAAACCTTGGACCTTCAGGTGTCCATGTACAGAATATGACAATTTTGTGTCGCATATGTTTTGGGTTAGATATAAAATATTACCTCGAACTTTGTCAACGTCACTTATATAAATTGACTTGTGAAATCGACATATAAAAGTGTATGTATTTTACTTTCATTCACTCGCGTAAACTGGCATTCCGATTTCGTAATTGTAATCCAGCTTACGAACACCTATCATAAACCGTTCGACGTGTGGATTTCTTTCTGGTAGGAGCGAAACTATTTGGCCTGGGCACCTACAACTGGCGTCATTTTGAATAGTATTTCAAGCTCTTACAAATATGCCCGTACGTTGTTCAAATCAAAACTATTCCCGACAGTTTCGGCCCTTTACTGTTTGAGGAGACGACGAGCTCATTCCTGTGTGCTTTTCCTATATCGTCAGAAGAAGAATCCGTCTCTTGATAGACTTCTAACATGGGATGAGAAGTGGGTCCTGTACGATACTTCCAGACAGGGACATAAGCAGGGGGTTCCTGGGGTCCGTACCCCTCAAATTAAGATTCTTTTGTGAAATTAGCATCGTTTTGGGCAAAATTATATGAATTTTACGTAAATTTCACACCAAGATAGACCTCGGACCCCCCCCAAAAATAAACTTCTGGGGACGTGCCTGCTTCCAGACATCGTAATCATTGGTTAGCACCGCAAACTGCAAACCGTTGAACAACCACACTGCAACAAAATATAGTTATGCTCTGTGTTTGAGGGACGACGCCGAATATCGTAAAGCGTGAACTGCCACCAGCTGGTTAAACAAACAATTAAATCCATTTAATGTGCCCATAAAAACCTGAAAACTAAGGAGCCTACACTTCGACGCCCGATGAATACACTGTAAAAAGTGGAAACACGAAATGGATGAAAGTTACTCCGCTTTATGGAGAAATTAAAGTCGAAAATTAGCGTTTTGTTGTATTTACTCTTAAACGTGGATATAGTGTAAACCTTTTAGTGGAAAGATCGGTAAAATTAACTCCATTTTACAGTTAAATATTTTCTTTGTAATAGCTTAACGTTAACTGAAAATGGGTTGAAACTGGCCAAAGTGATTTGTCCGTGAACGTTCAACTTATTTTACGCTTAAAACTCGGTCATTTTCTAATCGAAGTGTAAACTAAACTGGCATTTTTGAGGTTACGTAGTTTTGTGGATGAAGTTTAAGCCTTGGTTGGATATTTTATAATCCAATAGCAAGAGTAACGTTACTTGCTTGTCACTGAACGCCCCGCCATTTTGAGTGTTTATATTGCCTTTACACTGTGAACAGTAAACAGTTCACTGGTGGACCGAGAACGGCAAGGATTGTATTGGCGGAAAGAGAAATTAAGTTAGGTATAAATCTTTACACTGTAGCAAACGTATCTCTCCTTTTTTCATGAGACATTCCTCGTAGTAAAATAAAAAAAGTGTTAATGATTAACCTCCTCCGCAGTAAAACCTCTCAGTGCTATAGATATCAATCGGAAAGCCAGAAACACCAACTGCCTTCATAGCTAAGTGGCAAGAGCGTCTGACTAGTGTGCTTGTGGACCCTGGATCGAAACCCGACCACTTCAACTCCTTTTTTTAATTTTAAAGGATTATTACCTTTTATTCTTTTCTACTTTTAAAAATGCTCTGCTTGAATGAAATACGATGGAACGGTCATATATATACGCATTTTTAAATTTTACCGAAAGTTAAACCTTCAACCGAAAACTGGCTGAATGTTTAACAGCTCAGCTGCCTCCATTTTTTGGATGAACGTTGTGTCTCCTATTTTTACAGTGTAGGAGATACAACAATGTAATCATCAAGCGACGACTTGTCAACCGCAAGCATGTCCTTCTATTTCGTCATAACACAAACCTAATGATGGTCATGTACAAGGATTGTGTCAGACTTCCCAATAGAACAAATTAACTCTCCCAAATTTATGAGAAGCATGCCAATATTAACATTTTACGGTAAAAATCGATAGAAAACATGCAAAACTATTAACACCCTCTTAATTTAGGCTTTGAAACCTCAAACTGAAAGCCTGGTCAAGTGACTCGTGAGGTAGCTGTGGTTGGGAACTTTTCGTACATCCGCCATATTCCTAAGATGCTGCAGCTTAAGACTGTTCTATTTCGTATGCAACGTCTTCAGAGATCCGAGGCCTTGACCAGGCTGAAAACCACACTTGATGAATTATTTTCCTTCCATTCTAATTATTTATCAGAATGGAATTCATGATCGTTCAGCAAATTGGCAGAAGGGCCCTCTCTATTGGCGTCGTTAATTACAAGGTGGTATCGAAACGTTTCAGACAAAAGTCTATATTTAAATACGAATGTACCCGAGTTACATTTGGTAAACATCTTCTTCAAACTAGTTCCTTTATACAGCGATACCTTTGCAGCAACCAGCGATCACAAAGCTTACACATTCTGAACGTAGGGGGAGCAGATGCATTATCGTGATGGATCACCTAATTATTCACGTGGAACAGTTCACGTTTCTTATGATGAATGTGCTTGCGAAGATAATTCAGAAAATTGCTCGACGTTGAATCTCAGAGACGGATCCACGATGCATGGTAAAATCAGTAGTGCGCCCGTGCATGGAGTCATTAAAACGCGAGTCACTAAAACGCGATGTACACAGCGAGTTCGTTGTGTACATACAACGACGCAAGTCGCGATAGTGACTGAACGTGGTGGCCAACACTGGGTATTGCGTATTACAAGTTCTTCCCTTCTGGTGAAACTATTACCTCTGTCACAGACTGGACTGTGAGAAATTGACGAAATGCACAGCCAATTCTCTAAAATGCAGCTGTGGTTCGTGAATACGAAGGGTCGTCTGCTCTTGGCAGCCAACGCTAAGCCCCACGTAACAAAAATTAATGAAGCAGAAGCTGAGTAACGTGAAGTAGAAAGCCTTTAGCCTTCGTACTAACAAGATTTAGCACCAACAGAATGATATATGTATATGCATCTGAGTTACTTCCTGAAAGACAGGATGTTCCAAAACAAGGATAGTGCAACGAGTGGCATCCAGAATTTCATTGCCTGACGGGAGCTACGGTTATTCAGGGGAGGGATTGAGATCCGTGTGAACTGTTGGCAGAGATGCGTTGTTGCAGACGAAGACTCTTTTGAATGAAACAGGTATGTTTCCACATAGCAGATATGTTACGACAAGCTTGAATTTCACTTGATTTTCGCTTGTCTAGTGAGTGACGATGCATACAATAAGCTTAATTCAAGTTTGGGCTGTATACTAAGAAGGAAAGGGTTTGCGTTCGAACCGGATTTTTTTGAAAATACTTCGTATATGTATTTGTACCCCGATGCTGATAATACCTGTAAAGCAGTTCGACCGGGTAAGGCTTCGTTTGTCCGCTACAGGGCGTTAACAAATAGTTTGGCAGAAATAGGCCAGTACTTGTGTTCACAAATGTAAGTGAGGGTTTTCTCCAAAGTGAGTAAAACAGAAGGGAGAATCAAAATAGTTATACAGAGCAATCTTCAAAATCAGACTCCTTGGACACGGTGTCAAATGCCACTTATTTTACACTCTTGAATTTGCTGACGGTTACGGATAGGGACGTACATAGAGGGGAGCTCCTGGGGATCCGAACCCCACCCCGAAATTAAGATTTTTTGTGAGAGTCGTATCATTTTTGGAGTGTGCCTTTGAAAGTCGCCCTGATTTGTCTTTTGTCCGTGTGCCTGTTGTGACTCTTCCTTCTGTTTTACTTACTTTGGGGAAAAGCCGAACTTGCATTTGTGAAGACAAATATTGGCCTATATCTGCCAAACTATTTGTTACACGGTAGAGTGGCTTTGCAGTCTTTGTCAGCACTGTCAGGTATGTTCATATTTTGAGATATTTTGAGTAGCAAATACGTGTTCAAACCGAAACTGCGGGAGCCGTTGTAGCGGCTGCCCGGGCTGGTTTCCACTTGCTCCAAACTTTAACGCCCTGTAGCGGGCAAACGTGGTCTTACCCGGTCGAATTACTTTACAGGCATTATCAGCATCGGGGTACAAATACATATACGAACTCTTATCAAAAAATTCGAACCCAAACCCTTCACTTGTAAGTTGACTTGATATTGTAAGTTTGCTTCAAGTTTGATTCACCGTGTTGATATATTTGGCCGTTAGTAATATAGCAAGCCTGTTTCACGCTTGTAACAAGTTTGATATGGTAAGCTTGCACCAATCGTGTCAAGTACCAACTAATAAGTTTGAAGCTTGAGTTAAGATTGCAGACTTACCATGACAAGCTTTTACACTTGATATGGCAAGCTTGCAATAAGTTTGAATGAAACTTGCTCTTCTATCGTGGTTCACTCCATTCCAAAACTTAGTACTAATGTAAGGTACGAAAACGGCTATTTTTTCGAACACACCGGATTTCCAGCAGGCAATCCTTGCTTTCAATTGGATTAAACATTTTAACACTGTAGTTGTTTTACTCTTTTGCATAAATATTTAATGAAATTAATTTACATTGAAGCATTTTAATTCATGTAAAATAAAATATCAATTTTCTCTCAAACTATAACATTGCATATAAACGTGCAACATAAAAGAAAAATATTACCCATTTTCACATATATTTGATTACACAGAGGAAGGATACGACCATATCAACACAGACATACAATTTCTGCTCCCGGGAATCCATGAGCAATAAAGATGTCAACTTGAACATCGAATGATTCTCATTCAAAATGCATGGGATTCTGTCATGCGAACATGCAATACCACCAGAAAAGCAATCTTGCGTTCGAGATTATATTAATTTATATACTACTCCACGATTTCTCACTCTGTTACCCCTGGCAACGTCAATGTTTGGTCTCGGAAGGAGAAGAGAGAGTAAGATATACGACTCGTGGAATTGAAAATGACACCGTTGTTCACGCTGGGTCAAAAAGAGAGTTAATTTGGAGTTGAAAGTGGGAAAAGTACGGATTGTATCTCTCCCTCTCCCTCCCTCTCTCTCTCTCTCTCTCTCTCTCTCTCTCTCTCTCTCTCTCTCTATATATATATATATATATATATATATATACGAAATATGTCGGAAAATTAACGGATTTTTTTAAATTTACAGAAAATTACTAATGACATCTATTGAAACTATATATAATCTGAAAGCTGTATATCTCCTCTACAAGACAAGACCGCCATTATTAGAATCAATCAATGGATTTGCAAGTTATAGCGCTTAAAGTGACAATACGTTTTTGTCATCTCGTCACCAAAACACGATGGAGCAATATTAAATTTTGTTTCAAGCTCGGTAAAACTTTTACAGAAACATTCGAATTGATGAAAAAAAAAAGTTTATGGTTTTGATTGCTTATCCCATACACGTGTGTTTAAGTGCCATGAGCGATTCCAGGACGATCGTGATGCTTTGGAAGACGACCAAAGCCATCCCCTCCCCCCTCCACAAAAAATCACGATGACTTGGTGAGAAAAGTGCGTGAAATGATCGCCTACGATGCGAATTTGACTGTGAGATGGATAGCGCAGGAATTAAATACGACCAAAAATATGATTTAAGAAACGTTGATAAAGAATTTAAACAAACGGAAAGCCTGTCCTCGAATTGTTCCTCACGCCTTAAATGAGGAAAAAGAAATTGCTCGGTGTTCGTGAAATTTTGGCGAGAAAACAATTCTGTGTGCTTCAACATCCTCCGTATTCGCCTGATTCATCTCCGTGTGACTATCTCCTGTTCCCGAAACTCAAACTGATCAGAAAAGGAACGTTTTATGACAATGTTACACAAGTCCAAGAAGCCGTGACGAGGGTCATTGAGGCGATTCCGAAAAATGCCGTAAAAATCTATGCTAGCATTGGTTGAACGTGCCCAGCGGTGTATTGAGGGTGTCTGTAACGTCTTGGGTCACATTTATACAGGTGGTAGAGGCGTCCAATAAAAGTATTTTTTGAGAGAGGAAAGCGAAGGTCGAAAACGCCTAGTTCAAGCGCCACGCCATCTTGAACTTGCAGACATCTGTTAGAACAAATTTTATAACACTACAGTAATTATATATGCAAAGATGCAGCATGACATCGCTATTCGGAACGCAAAAGCGCTCATAAATATGAGAGATAGAAGCAGAAGGAACAAGGATCAGGGGAAGCGTAGCGAAATTAGAAAATAATATCCGAAAAGGGTAAAGGTATTTTATTCGTAGGCAATGTGAAACTAGTTTTATTTGCTGTTGGGCATTACATTCCCACAAACACATAAGATGCTGCCAGAGTGATGTAAAACAAAACAACAAGGTTGTTGAATGTGTTAGAAACAGTGCTGTTTACAGAAGTAGTGACAGTTTCTTAGCATGTTAAAGGATTTCTGGCGGTCAAAGATGGAGAATTACGCGTGACACGAGCTTGCAGGCATACAATTAATGTACGGCGCAGCAGGTGGTAATGCCCTGAGAGCTGAACGGAGATACAGAAAGAAGTTTCCGAACAGACGTCATCCAAATTGGAAGACATTTCTTGCCGTCGATAGGAATTTGAGAGAGAGAGAGTGGTTCTTTCAAGCCAACAAGAGATGGCCAGGGTGCTAGGCGACGAACCGTTCGCACCCCAGAGTTTGAAGGGAGGGTGTTGGATCTTATGGAACAATCTCCATCAACAAGCACCCGTCAAATTGCCCGTATTGCACGCGCTTCGAAGGATAATGTGTAGTCCGTTTTAAGGGACCATCAGTTACAACTCTATCACACACAACGGGTTTAACACATACGACCAAATGATTTCCCACCTCGAGTGGAGTTTTGTCAATGGTTTATCCAGCAATGTGATGTTGTACCCAACTTTCAACAATGTGCTTTGTTTATGGATGAGGCTTCTTGCTGGTATTTACAATAGCCGTAATACCGTTGTCTGGAGCGAGGACAATCCACATGCCATTCGCGTGTTTGGTCATCAGGTACGATTCGGTATCAACTCGTGAGCTGGGATTGTACACGACCAACTAATAGGACCTTATCTCTTGTCACCACGCTTGACTGGACAACAGTAGCTGGTGTTCCTTCGAGATGTACTGCCATATTGAACCTTGCTTGATTCTCTTAAAAAGGAAGGGGGTCGTGTAATATGTCATTCTGGGCTAGAATGTTACGAGAAATATGTTCCTGAAGCAAGTTTTGTCGTAAATATATTATTGTCAGAGAAGAGTATGGGGCAATAGTATGAGGTAATGATGGAATAGCCTGAAAACATCCATTTGATTTGAAATAACGAAAATTTATATAAATTCATATAGGTAGGGCACTATAGCCAGAAATAATTTGTATGCATTTTGGTTTCATTTTTTTCGTTATTTCAAAACAAAATGGATGTTTCCAGGCTATTTCATCATTACCTCATACTCTTCTCTCTCACAATAATACATTTACGAGAAAACTGACTTCAGAAACATATTTCTCGTACAATTCTAGCCCAGAATAACATGTTACATAACCTCCTTCCCGTTTAAGAAAATGAAGCGAGGTTCCATATGACGTACTTCAAGATGGCGGCCATGAAGAACATACCTTCCAACAGGTAGCGTCTCACTCCCAGTATAATAAATAACTATGTACTTGAGTTCCATTTCTTTCAGCAATTTAAGAACATACAGATATTTCCACACTTTTTGACCACTCTCCACAGACAGAATCTGACCTTTATATTATCGATATTTTCGCAAGTAATTGCACTTGGTTGGTCAAAATTTCCATGCGCACATAGTTGGACATTCTAATCACGATAGAGGAAAATAAAATATAATTATTTTCTGTCCCATCAGTAAGTTTACTTTGTAAGTCGACAAGTCTTATGCCAATATTTGTCAAGATATTTGTGACGATGTAGCACCACATTTGGGTACTGAAACTACCCATGCGTGGACATCTTCAAAGGATTAAAGATCATTTATTTAAGGATTCTATTTACGAAAAGGAGAGCCCATCAAATGTTAACTTTATTTTCGTGTATCCTGCGTATCTTGGCAGTTGCTATAGTTTATGAAGTGTCGAGCTAATGCTCATGCCTTCGATGTGAAGTGATTTCCAATGGCTAAGGTGAATTCAGAAGTGATTTGATCCGCCGAAAATTTCTCGGTCGGAGTTGCTTGGTTTCTAAAGTGTTCCTAGGAATAATTTTGATTGTGGTGATGGTTGAGGAGTAAGGATACTATCTTTCTTCAAGTGAAAGTTCATCGTAAGGCGTATGGTGTTATCCATTTCAGAAAAGTTGTCTTGGCTTAGATGAGGCTTTATTTGTCAGCTTAGTTTCATTCTTTAGTAGCTCAGATGGGATGAGACATTTGAATGAAGATGAGTGCTATTCTTACATTAATAAAGTAGGTGGGGCAGTTTGTAGGTAAAGCGGGAGGGAATGCTAGTCCCTATGGTGTTGATTTCTTCATCGGGAGTTGTGCGAATACGTGTTCAGAATGTGCCTCTTTGTCTTGCTATAATTTCTTGAATGTATTCTAGATCAAGATCTTTATGAATTTGTAGATGTCTCTGGAATGTCCTGAGATAATTCTGGCTGCTTTAGTTTGCACGATTTGTAATTTTTGTTGGTGAATCTGGGCTGCTATACTCCAGGAACTGAGCAATATAGCGTGGTGGTTCTAATCTTAGTGTGATCGATATTGAGTTTAGACTCGATTGAGAGTAGAGGAGCGCGCAGAATTGGATAAAGTGATAAGGTTTTTTGATTTGTGTGGTTTGTGATGTTCTGTCGAAAGGTAAATTTGCGATCCAATGTTGTCCCTAGATACTTGGCATGATATGTTGACAACTGTTCATTTTGAAGAATGAGCGGTGCAGAGAGATTACCATGTCTACGGGTGAAGTGTACTACAACCGACTTTTATTCTCCAGTTCTGTGCACATTGTTCGATCAGGTTGAGATGCCGTTGAGTTCATAGAAATGCGACGTTGTTGTTGTTCGTTGCAAAAAATGGCTGTATCCTCTGCAAACGTAGTCCTGTGGTCTGAAGTGTAGTTGGCGATCAGGACGTATATTGTAGAGAATGGGTGATAGAACTGAACCTTGAGCCACTCCGGCTCTGATTTGGCGTTGAGTAGTCAGCGTGTGATCAAGAGAGATTCTGAAGGTACGTTCGTCCAAGTAGCTGATGAGGAGTTTGATATATGAGTAAGGAAGATGGTTCCGGTGCAATTTGTAAATTAGGCCGTGGTGTCAGACCCTGTCGAAGGCTTTGGAAACGTCTAAGAAAGTACCAGTGGTGTGACCTCTGTTATTAAAACTGAGGGTGATATATTCGCTAACTCTGACTAATTATGAGACAGTGTCATGCTTTGATCTGAAGCTAAATTGGTGAGGCGGAATAATTTGAAGATTCTGTACCTAAGTTGTGAGTCTTTGGTGAAGAAGACGTTCGAATAACTTGCTGATATGAGGCAGTATGCTTATGGGTCGGTAGTTTTGGGGAAATGTTAACCTTGTTATCTTTCGGGATCATACAGATTCGTGCAGCTTACCATGCTGGTGGGTACTAGACAGTTAGCAAAATGGCGTTGTAGATTTTGCGGAGGAACACAACTAGTTTCCATAGGACCCCTTTTAGTGAGGCAGCAGAGACTTTATCTAGACCGGCGGCTTTTCTTCTGTTGATTTTCTTGGCAGCAATTTGAATTTCTCTAAATGTAATGAGCTCATTGTGTCGAAATGGGTTTGTAAGATCCAGATTGTGAAGATATGTGTTGACCAAGGCTATTGTTGCCTTGTTGTAAGGCTCGGGATTTATTTTAAATTGTTCTTCCATTATGTTGGCAAATGTTTCAGCTTTTTCTGGTGATGTAGAAACATGTCCTTGTGGTCCATACAGTGGGCGAGATGAATGATGATTTGGTTTATTGAAGAGAACGGCTACGAATTTTGTTACCCAAACGTTGAATCTCAAATCTTTTAAGTCCATCTTTAATAAACGTTTGAAGTTTGTTCAATAGTGCCTTGAGTTGAGGATGCCGTGTGTGATGCCATTTTTGCGAACTAATCTTTAATATGGATGGATATTTTAGTACGAGCATCTTCTGGAGCTTGTTGAGAAGATGGTCCAACTGTAATGGTATTCATGTGGACTGCTGATCGGATGACTGAGGTAATAGTATCAATAGATGCATCAATTTCCGGTAGTGTGTGTATTGGAGTGCGAAGGTCTATTAATCTTGTAAGTGTCTGCCTGTAAGAATCCCAATCTGTAATAGCTGGAGGGGGAAGGTGATGTTGAAGTGGCGCATGTAGATGATAAATGTAGAATTGAATCGGTTTGTGCTCGGAATCTAGAGCATCAGTAATAGTCACAGAATGAAACATGATAATGTCCAGGACGTCTGGGCGTGCTCTATTAAACGGGAAATGTGTTAGTTCTACTGGCGCTGTAAAGGTTAGATTAGTGTTTGTAAGTATGGCATTAAGAATACCTGCTTGATTTGTAATGCGAGAATGCCGTAAGGGATGTCTTGCATTTATGTCTCCTGCAATGATGAGTTTATTATTACCTAATTGCTGGAGCTGATGAATGTCTGCTGGATGAAGAAGTACCTTCGAACGTTTGTAAGCTGCAGTGAGGAGATGTGTGATTTGAGTGTAATCAATTTTATATCAGTTGCTTTTAGTGTCTTCAATACTGGAAGTTGAATTGGTTCATATGGGAGCTGTGATTTATCACTATTGCGTTACCTCCTTTGAAGCCAGGACGGTCATTTCTGATAATTTCATAGTTACGAATTTTCCATTTATGGTAAGACTTTAAGCATGTTTCATTAATTAAGGCTAAGTCTATTTACTGTTCATGTAAGAAATGTTTGAATGTGGCTTGTTGAACGAACACGCCATTTGCATTCCAGGAAATGAGTCTTAGCTGTCTGGAGATGCTTGTTCTATTCTGTGCCATGATTGCAAATTTCCCTAACGATTCCAAAAATAGTGACTATTTTGGTGAGATCATCTGCATCAGGTGCTAAATTAAACATGTCAATTTTGAATTTCTCAAATATGGTTTTGAGTTTTATACCTTTTAAGAGCTGTAGAAAGTCCTCAAAGGTGAACCTGTTGGAGGTTTCCAATTGGGATGATTCCGACTGTCGTTGTTGTTTAACGTTATCTCTGTGCCGTCAATTATTGCCAGCATTTGCGTATGTATGATTGGATGATAAGGGACCTGAGTTTTGGACAAACAGGGTGTTAGGATTAGAATGTTTCTGAGCTGCAGTTGGACATGTGACAGGGTTATTAGGTATTCGGGTGTTTTGTTGTCTATTCTGTTGGCTTTGATAGTCTGAACAGTAGCAGAGCCCAGGGAATTTGCGGGGTGGTCGTGAGGGCAATTAAAACATTTTGCAGGTTCTACGTAGGTGGTTTTCTTGCACCCTCTTGTCTTATGTTCACCGGCGCATTTAACGCAGCGCGAATCAGAATAACAAGACTGTTGGATGTGTCCAAGTCTTTAGCAATTAAAACATTGGACATATTCTTTGACTCGGTAGGCCTCTACTTTGATTTTGTAATGGCATAAGTAATCAAGGTTGTAGAGTGGGACCAAGAATAAAGGAAGCCTAAGTTTTTCCTTGTCCCTGCCACTCATCTGGGCAACTGTAATGACGGGAAAGTCATGTTCGGTTAGTTCCTGTTCAATGTCTTGGGTTGGAGTATCAAATGGTCATTTTAGGGTAACTACTTTTATAGGGCGGTCCTTTTTGGGGACATCCGTAGCGAACTGATATTTAAGTTGATGGCAATAAGCGGTTACCTTATTATAATCCGATTGTGTTTCCCGTTGGAAACGGATATAGTCCCTTCCATTGTACGTTTGGTTTAACTGTAGAAGCTGCTGACAAAGTTCGAGTAAAGTTATATTTTTTGGCTATGCCATCAATATAAATTGGCGGTGTTTTGGAGATCAGAGTTTTTTTGTGGATTCGCTGTACGTTGAGGAATTGTTGTATCATTGAAGTGTAAGGTTAGTCCTTGGAATCTGTTATTGACGGAAATTAGTGAATTTGCATTCTTGTTGATGGGATGTGGTGGTTTAACAAGATTTTTAGCAAAGGTAAAACCATCGGTTTCCATGCCTGTCTGCTCTTTATTATCCTCAATAGGAGTAACATTCGAGAGGATTTTCACCTTTTCACCGTAAGCAAGGAGCCTTTATTTCTGGATCACGATGAGTTTTGGCGACAGGTAAAGTAATTCCTGCGCCCTGTGCAGAATTTCTAGTTGAAGGCAAGTCTGGGAAATTACTTAGTTGAAGTTCATAATTCTTTTATTCTGAGTTCTAATATGGCACTTAATATTTTCTTTGGTACACTGTTTATTTCGCGCTGTATTAATTGCTGTTTGTAAGCGAAAAACGTTGGAGGACATGTTCTATTTCCTTTGCATTGCGCAGAGACATCTAGATTTCCGTAGACTAGTACCTTAAAAATAAAATGTTGTAGGGGGATAAGTAGCCTGGTCACCACTAAAAGTGGGACTGAATCTGCCTAAGTTATCGCACTTCTTGAATCGGAGCAGAGAACTTCTAAATGTATTTTCACGGGAGATTCGGTGATCTGCAAGCCTAGGACAACCCGGGCAGACTGCGGTCGAGGAGAAACAAGGCAGGAACGCTCTACAAAAACTCAAGTACACGATGTACCCTCACTGAGTTCCCAACGTTGTATGTTTCTTCGTGTATTCTATTTTCTTGAGTGTAAAAGATCTTATCATCTCTGAATCGGTTATGTATGCTAATTAATAAATAGTATCACTTCTTAAAAGAAAAGGTTCAATTTATGACATTGACATGTCAGATTCTAATATTAAAATTTATACTTTTACTTGCTCTGACGTTTAAACTAAAAGTAATTTTTGTACTTACCCTGCTACTACTATAAACAAATCTAACCAATTCCACGCATCGGCCATGTAAGTTCCTTTCCCCCAGAACCCCATTGCTATTATTTTCACTGCCATCTCCAGTGCGAAAAAGGCGAAAATGAAATCGTCAAAAATCTGCAAAGAAAAAAGGGTATATAATTATGCAGGATAATAATAAATAGCATGTACTTAAAAAAATATAGCATTCTAATAAAGATACTAGTGCTCTCAATCAGTGCTCGAAGTGGGGAGGGGGGGACGAAGGGGCCCTTACCTTTATCATTTTGGATTTGGCGTACTTGCAATAGGCAATCGCCACCACTAGGTGCAAGCGTGCCGTTTCCTTTTCTAATCCACTTAGAACACTGCTCTTAATGGTATTATTGAAGGTTGTGAAGAGCTGAAGAAAGCAAAAATGCCTAATATCCTAAAACTTTAATTTAAAATAAACGTATCGTTTACCTTTAATTCTTGTCGGTTATTAACTAGGTGAGATATATGGTACCTGCACAATGCTCTCGCCGTTCGCATGCTCAGGGAACAGAAGTATAGTCCACAGAACAAAACAAGAACCGCTACTCCGTATGTTATCAACAGTATAAATAAACTAATGCTGCCATCTGACGGGCTAAGTCGTCGATTTATTGGTTTAGCTGGAGTGAGGTCATGAGACAATAGGCGGATTTCACCAACCTTCGCTAAGAATTCAACGAATTGTTGGTTAACGAATATGATTGGTTCGTTAGAATTTGACGCATCTTTATGTAGCTTTAAGAGCTTTAAATTCATTACGTTCGTTAACTAACGATTGTTACGTTTCGTCAGTTACGAAGATTGGTGAAATCATAGAGCTAGAAATAGAATAGAGAGAGCTATCATGACGTCACATGAAGTCGAATTTACGGTTCAGCGGCAGCCATATTGTGTGACCCCATTAGAGTCCTCTATACCCAGTGCTGTAGGGCTGCTGCGCTGGTGACCTTTTTGAAACGCACATTTTTGCCGTGTGACTACAATGTACAACACAACACATCTGGGACATTTTCGAGCATTTTACAATTGTCTCTGCGAAATAGCTGTCTTTTCGAACAAAGATAGCTAGGCCTATTTTGGAGGTTTCATTTGACATGTACACTTCTCATTAATGACTTTTCTTCCCATAAGAAATAATGAGAAGGCAATATTCGGTATAGAGGACCTCTAAATATGGGGTCAGTCAATGTGGTGGGAGTGCCTCGTCACTCTGGATATCACTCCCCCTCGCCCAGGAAAGTCTCACGCTACCTCTACTCTCTTTCTAACTTTATGGATGAAATCCGCCCAATGTTAAGGAATACTATTGGCTTGAAAATGTCGAATATGATTGGCTTTTGTATTAGAGATTTTTTTCTATGTAGCATTATTTGAATTAATTCTTAAAATATACTGTAATCAAGGAAATACCTTTAACAGTCGCATAGCAAACAAAGGGGGGTCCGAGCAGGACCCTAGTTTGTTTTTTTGTGATTAGTTTCTGTACCTTTCACAGTTATGATTTGATTTTTTTTTTACTTTTACGATATGTCTTTTCCGCACATAGCGCAATAAAAATTTCTTTCCCCTATCAAAAAATAAGAAGACAAAAAGATTTTTTTTCTTACCTACCTATCCACGAATTCCTTAGCACGAATTTTCGCTTGAAAATTCGTGAAGTTAACTTGAAATTCCTTTGCTGTATTTACTCAGGTTTCTACTAGATGGCAGACGAATTGTTTTTGGTAAATTCTCCTGTATTTCAACTTATAAAATTTGTCAAGATGGTGCAATATCTAAGAAAATTGTTTAAAGAAATTGGATCCAATAAAATATTTGTTGTATTGCTTTTATATTTGCGTTGCTTTTCTTGTAATAAGTACATCTGCTTCACACTCACAGCGATTAAATATATTATTTTGATTAGGAAATATTCGAAGTGCTGTTTGCGTGTTGCAATTACCATATATTGAATGTAATTATTGATTCGTAAATAAGAAACCATTTGGGGTATTTACCGAGACATACTACAGCAGTGATCACAGATTCAGCTAAGATTTTTCACTTTGGGGGTGTAAGTGGAGTTCTGAATGGTTTCTATCGATTTTTGACCATAAAAGTTTTGAAGTTGGGTTTAGAAACAGTACAAAACTCCGCTTACACCTTCCCAATTCTGCCTTTATACACGTCCACCCCAAACTGAAAATCTTGGCGGAATCTCTGTACTATAGTATAAATTATATGCTTATATGTTGTAAATTAGGCCCGTTCGGAATTCCGGAATTCGGTCTCTCTCTACGGGACGAATTCTCTCATTATAGACGCTGATTGCCTAGATTGCAATCAGTTATATTTGAAAGTTGAAATACCGTATTTTGACAATAATTACGTACGTCGACTGTCTAGAATGCAGTTAATTGTATCTGAAAGTGACAATATCGTGTCCCGATATTACTTCTATACATTTACATTGTCTTCATTACAGTGTATCATTGAAAAAGGAGACTAATTATTGTTTTATTAATAGGACATTACTGAATGCGAATTTTTAAGAATAATCTCGTGTGTTTGGACTAGCTGGAATGCGGTCAGAAACTTACGAGAATTGAAGAAAACGTATTGTCTGTACTTCGTAGAAGACGTACTGGTTATCGTGACATACTCTTAACAATAATTTGACTCTCTAGATTGCAATCTGCGGGGATTGATAAGTAATTCTCCATTATTGTAGATCAGATTGTGATCGAATATCAATATTGGAATATTTTGATTGGATTTCCACATCGATAAATAAATATATTTCAACAATCTTACCTTTTCATATTCGAGGTTCACAAACTTCTAGGTTTCGATGGCCCAGGTAAGAGATATTTATTTTAATTAAACTGAGTCGACTCATAGGTTGATATTATTTTATATTTGTTATTTTGTGTTCGAATGTTAACACGGCAGACATTTTTTTAGTAATGTTGAAAATAATATTTTGAATATTTCCTAAGAATCCAAATAAAGCTATCGTATTAAAATTCTACATTTCATTTATTCATGTTTGTATTTGTGTATGCATAGTCAGAATTATTTCACAGTGTGTTTTTAGCAAGTGTCATTGAATATACTTGTGTTTTGACATAGTGTGTTAGACACACTTCTATTTTATATCCAACCTAGTCATCCTTATTGCATATTAGTTATTGGCTAATGTCATACCTGGTAACTGAACAATATTTTTGCTTTGATTTCAAACCATCGGTTTGTTTTACATTCCAATTAACGATATCATAATTTTGTTGAATTTGCTATTTCTGAATCGTTATTTGGGGTGTTCAAATAAGAGGCTGAGTGCACCTCAGAGCGCCAGAGCTGTAACAGATCGTATTATTCAGATTTGTTGATATGTTATTTTATTAGCATCTATCATAATTAGTACATTAAATTGTCTCACGAAGCATTTAGCATCTGATAATAGTTGTTCCATCTTACAATAGGGACAGTGGTAACTTCTTTCCTTTGTCTAACGCTGCTCGAGTTAAGGTTAAGTGGTCTATCTACCATCACAATCAATTCACATTCGACATCCGCTACGAATAAACACACTTTGTCCTTGTTCAGTCATATGGTGAAGGGTTGTTCGTGTCATCAGGTTTTGCAACCGTGTAATAACAATGCCCTCCTCGGCTCTTGGAATATAAACCCACCGTTAGAATATTTAATCTCGTTTGTACATTTTCAGTCTAATCAAATATGGACCAAATATTCAGTTCTACCTCAGTTTCTGACGTTATCGCTGCGGGACCTTTTGCTTAATTTATGTCTCGATTCTTGAGTAATTCATATAACAATATAATGTCATCTGTACATAATAGTAAAACATATTTACCTTATTGGCAAGAACTAAGACGTAAATAAAAAAACAGGCCGCACAACGTTAATAATAGTGTTCAAAACCGAGTTAGAGCTGCAACTTTGGTTCATATTGGGTTAGACTGAACGTGGACAAACGCTACTAAGTGTCTTCTTCACTCTCTGGCTTCATATATTCATTAAATTTTCAATGACATCAGTCAGTCCAGTTTAGCTTTTAGATATAGATCATTGGTTCGCATATTGAACCAGTGTACACTTTTGCATTTCACTGGTTACTGCAGATCTACTTCCGCTGTTCGACCGGTCAATGCAAATGCCAAGTAGTGTAATCAGAGTCAGGCAGACTTTTCATGCAGGCGCTCGTCGCATTCTTTGCTTTCGATTTGGCTGAATAGCCTATTGAAACACGTGTTTAGGTACATGTTCTACATGTAACACGAGTGTCTATTGGCTACTCATAGAAATCGCAAGTAAAGCATGCGGCGAGTGCTTGCAAGGAAAGCCAGACTTATGAGTGTAAGTGCTGATTTTCAGGAAAGCTCGTTGCTTGCGATTTGCTTGAATAGCTAATTGAAATACGTATTGCACGTAGAACACGTAATAGGGAGACTTAAAACACGTGTTTCAATTTGCTACTCACCCAAATCGCAAGCGAAACAAGCGTGCATGAAAATCAGCCCTAAACTGCAGAAACGTAGGTCCTACTATTGCTCCTTCTCAGCAAGTGCAGCTGAGTGCATAACGGTCACATTCCGTTCGTAGTGTATCTGTTTGGATACGAGTTGTAGATGCCGCCACATACTTACAGAAATAAACACATTTATCCGTTCGAACAAAAGCTCCACTTGAGTGCACGGATATTCACTGTGACGTGACATCTGTTAACATTGTCTTGCATGCTTTACCCTTCACTGTATCTAGCTGAACCTCATGCGAACAAACCAATAATCATTATCGAAATAACTACATGTTCCTGTTAAATGGTTACAACTTTGGCCTCACGAGGACGGAGTGTATGAAAATATTGCCCATGGGGATACGATTGGACTCTCCACTGCATTGCGTCGAATTAGACCATAAATACAACAGATATTAAAGTGTACAGACGCAGGAACGCGTATGCCCCAACTTTCCCCATCCTCGCCCTTATCTCTCTCTCCCTCTCCCTCCGTTTATCTCTCTCTC
>JAGDQP010029592.1:0-23257 GCA_022664845.1 Lepisma saccharinum | reverse complement strand
TTGTTTAATATAATATCTCAATATTGCATGTCCTCACCTCTTGCGCTTTGGGCCATCGGTTCAAACCGTGCTTGTTCTCTGTGAGCTTTGTGATGACCAAACATCGTGTGCGTGCATTTTCTCAGACTTCTCAGATTTTCTCCCGTTCGTTTCATTCCATCAATCATCCCATCATCATCTACCTGGCCTGAGCCAAAGTAGCCTAAAGGTCTTAAAATTAAATTCAGGAATTCAACATTGTAAACAGTTACAAATAGTTTATGACATAATCTACAATTTCGACGCATTTTTTTTGGTTCATCTCAAATAACTTCTTTAACATTGATGTAGGTCATTTCACAGCAGTTTGTGCAGAAGTCCATTTTCCGACATTCACATTTTCTAAAAAAAAAATCACTACGAAAAAATATTTTACATTGACAACTAGTTAGGTACAAAAGCTCATCAGGCACCGCTGGCTAAACTGTTAATGAAGGAAACAGTTTTTTTTTTCGCTCACCAACCTCATTTTGTTGGTTTCAGCTTAGTTCTAAACCAAGACTGGACTTCAAGGATTGGTCTTAGAGAATGTTGTTTGGCAGCTGCAAACGTTGGAGGTAGATGTGAAATATAAAAGGTAGATAATAACGAAAGTCTCCAAAGGATTCCTTTGAATAGTCTGTATCGAAAATAATCAAGATCCTTAACTTCATTACGGCCGTGCAGTCTTACTAAGCATTTATCTCCTGAAGCCACAATAATTTCATTGTCTTATTTTTTACAATTAAAAAAGAGCAAGAGAGAAATAACTAAATTGTCAGGTTTTTGAATAAGTTGGAAACCAGACTTTTATCGCTTCTGAAAAGAGCTGATATTATAGTACAGCCTGTTAATGAATATAATGCAGGTATCAATGCAGAAAGGGATCCCATTTTCCTACTAATCATCCCAATATCGTAACACTTACTTTCTCTTTGGTAGGTTTTGATTTAACGAAATACAGACTATATACTGTTTTTGAGCGTCTGATCAGAATTGCTAATGAATCAATGTCTTCACTAACTATAGCAACTGACTATTGTATAGAACAGATACTAATAGCTATTGACACTATCATTTATCAGCTACTCCTTCTCCTTGCAAGACTTAATGTTCTGAGACAACAACAATGACACAAGTTTCTCAATGAGATTTATTCAGTGAATTGCGGAGAAAATCACTCTTGTTTCGCCACGGGCCGAATTTCAATTCAATGGTAACCGAAGTTGTAGTTCTAGATTTTTCCTCCTTTGTTGTTCTATGTTTTACAGCCATGAAACCCTATTACAGCATTACCAAGGGGTTCTTAATGTAGCTTACTTAATTGAGACAATCATTTCATCTTCACGCCACTTACTTCTGGCCAAAGTACAGTCTGTAGGATATATCCGCCATCTGTTGCATAAGACAGTTTATGTAGACGCTCTACACAAGAAACTTTGTTCTCAATGATATTTACAAGTATAGATTAAATGTTTTTCTGAATGAAAATTCATCAAACAATGCCGGTGGTGCGGGAGGAAGTTCTTATTCCATGTATCGAGCAATATCTTTATAGTATCTGATTATGCAAGAAATTCTATTGAACAGTTGCAGAGGGTTTATTGGAACTGCTTTATTTCGAATGATATCTGCATATTTGGTAACAGGAATCATGATAACCTTGCTGCTTCGTTTTAGTTTGACAGAGATCGTTGCTTTCCATATTGTATTCTTTATGCCAAATGTATTTATTTATTCTTAATGATCACAGTTTCTACTTTCTTCAGAATATCAGAAGTATGTTCTATCTCAAATGGAGAGTGATCATCTAGCAAATTGAAGAAGGTCTCAAGGTCATTATCATCGTGAATTTGTCTTGAATCTCTTAACTCAAAATGTTCTTCAGTTGAACCTAAATGTAATCCATAGAATCTTTCAAAAATCACTTTCACACCCATACACAAAGAGCAGACAAAATGCATAGGGCTATCGCACTTTCTCAAATTCCTGTTCCTCGTGTTATGCGTAATGATGTCTTATTCAAACGCATCAAACTCTGCTCAATGATCATGTCAGTCCAGATACCACTACATAATTTATCGACTCTGTCAACTGTAAAATATCCATTTGTTGTACATTTTTAAAAATCTTCAGGGTTGATCATGTATTCCAGAGACTGCAATTGATGAAGACAATTATGGGCTGATTTTGCATAATTAAAAATGAGGCGCGGAATGAAAGTATAGAATTCGAACTTTATTTGGCATCTAAGGCTCAGGCCGGCATAGGGGAGGAAAAGGATTCAGGAGAATGCTGGCCAGGGTCTATGTTGAAGGTGCATTTGTGTGGTATAACTGAGTAAAATCCCTGGAAAAACTACAGTCAAGATGGTCGGCCGCTGGGATCGATCACAGGAAATCCCAAATGCTACGAAAATGATATTACGCTGAACTACGGTGGTTCGGTATGAAAATATTGAAGTATATTTTGCACAAACGTACAAGTGAAGAAGCCAATTTCCCATTTTCTTCTGCTCTTATGAACGTCAATATTAATTTGAATTTATCCAAATTATTGTATGCAAACATAGCACTAAGTTTTAGGTTCTTTGCCTCTTTTGTGTTTTTTTTTAACGTTTAGATAAAAGTTTTCAGTTTCTCCTCCACAGCACCTTTCAGCTCAGGAAGAAAATTTCCCTTTTTGCCACAAATTTTTACTCAGTTCTAAATATGTCAAAATATGATCTCTAAGAGACCGAGCGAAATCGTGTCCACTTAACTTGTAAACGCATATTCTTAACGTACACATGCCTAGAGCTCCTCAATATCACTTTTCGATATGATGTGACAAACCGTTCCGATAAAGGGCATCACTAAGTAAAAAAAAAAATCACTACCACCGAAGCTAGATAACCATTACAACCTAATGAAACTACCACTTTTAGATTAAAGGCTGATCGAAATTTGCACATTGTTGTCCATTTCTCTTACACTCGTTAACAGCGAATAGTAAAGCTGTGTACATCGTTTTCACAATTGAAGCATCTAGATTATAAAATAATGTGACTCTTACTACCAGGAGGAGATTTTGTTTTCAAGCTATGCATAAAACCACTCCGCAGAGGATTTGGAGGTAATTGAGAAATAGATACTTAACGATACATTGCCCAGAAGTTCAATTTATTTTTTCAATATCGGGCTTGTGATATATCACTTAATATACATCCTTCCTTATCAAATTCTTAATTTCGACATTAGTGGGTCTTTTGTTGACGTCCCTTTACAAAGACTAGCAATATGATCAGATTTGGAAACTTCAATGAATCTGAGAATTTGATTTTTTTCAAGTTCTTCTGGGTGTGTGCAAACCTTTATTCCTCCCATAACATTGAAAACTAGTTTGACCGATGAGTTTCGTTTTATTAAAATCAGCAATGTTAAGTGTGAACTGAATAAATAGAACTTTGATTTTTCTGGGTTCCTGTGCACTTATTTTTGAATATTCGTATTGCCTTATCTCTTAGTATGGTACACTTATTTCGAGACTAGCTAAATACCGATCAGTTTTCTGTATCCATAACGGCGGGGTCAATGCTCAACTATTACTAGTTTCAGGGGAGAAATGAATGATATAGATCGACAATCTGAAATAACAAGCTCAGCTATCACCGAACTATTACAGATTGACGCTGTACTTTCATGATAATTTACCTTCTTTGTTATTCTACTGATAAATGTTTCATTGATTCAGAAACTAGTTCATCACCACTTATTATTTATGCATAGAGAGTTGTGTAATATTTAACATTGTACGTGACATTGGGATATCTTATCTAATAATTTCTGCTTGTTTTTGCACGCTTTGAAGACGTTCTTTCGATTCATTATTTTTTCTATAAATTTACCATGCTTTATTCAACAATTGATTGGCATACCCTTTGAACGTGAAAATC
This sequence comes from Lepisma saccharinum, assembly GCA_022664845.1. NCBI lineage: Eukaryota > Metazoa > Arthropoda > Insecta > Zygentoma > Lepismatidae > Lepisma > Lepisma saccharinum. The sequence goes on along the minus strand of JAGDQP010029592.1, from coordinate 19,305 downwards.
ACTTCTTTACCAAATGAAGCCTGACCTTCTGTTACTACCAATTCCTCTCCATAGTGGCAAATATGCTTTTCTTCAACTGTTTGTCAGAGTAGCTAACTTCATCTCTACGAAATACCTCAATTAACTTCCGCAGGTCACCAAGAGAATATTGACTTTTATCGTTATTATCAATATGTCCAATTACTGTACCGAGAGCTTGGAGTCTAATTTCAACCGTAGTTCTCCCAACTTTGCTGATTTTCTCGCCAATAAAGTAGCTATTATAACAATTATGATGGTATTTGGCCTCTGCTGCTGAATATGAACGACATTTTCGATACTTCCGATTACTCGTTTACTTCACTGTCTCTCACATTTTTCGCCTGCAAAAAACAGGGTTTTGAAAAACAAATGTTCTCACTTCATAAATAGTTTTACTGTACTTTGCTCTTGTCTTTTCTCTACCTCCTAGGATGCTTCTTCTGCGCAAAACAGGTAGCCTGTTCGGATATTAAAAGCACGTTCGATTGCAGATTGTAATGTGGAATTAACTAACGGATCTTGAGTTGAATCAGTGCATGATTGTTCTGCACTATCCCTTTCAACAGTACTTTTCTGTGTGTAGCCTTCTTGGTATGCATTATGTACAGCAATGCTGCTCGTATTGCAGGAGTTAGAATGAAGTCCATCGTTGCGGAAAAATGCATCCTAAAAAGTCTTAAGCTCATGAGTTATTTCTGCAATATCTACAGAACTTCCCAAAGTTTCTACAAATGAATCACAGTTGGCTTTGTTTCTCCATGAACGAGAACTATTTTTGCTGTCAAACTCATGACACATAACGGAACACTTTGAGCCATTACTAAAACGATTCCCCTATATACTGAACTTACATTGGTTTCAGATTCTACAATTTAATGCTCAAACCACTCTCAGTTACATCCAGACTGACCATAAACTTTGAAAATTGGCAACTAAGAGGGTTTCCAACAAATGTTGTGCAACACGTGAAAAACAATACTTTCTTTTATTTGACGTTTACTTATTTACATATTTCAGCTTACCAACGAATAAAGAATAAGAAAATACCATAAAACACATTTCATTGTTATCTTTAATTGAAATAATTTAATAAATGTCTTCCTTCATCGACGTGAAATCTTTATTTAAAATTAAGAGCGTAGACTTTAAAATAAGCAAGAAAATGAAAATGAAATTGAAGTATATTTCCTTCGATAAAAGTATTGTTTGACGATTTACCTTAATTTAATTTATAACTGCTACTAATCCAGTCTACTCTGCGTAATTTGGCATTTAGAATTTGAAAACTCCATTTGTGCTTGTACAAACTACAGGAGCAAATTTCAAATTGTAACAAATTCTCGCGTCACCATCTTTAGACTAATTTAGAAAGTAAAGCCGGAGTGGAATTTATGGAAACTTTTACTAAGTTTTAAGGTATGTTTGAAATATCGAAACTGAGAAATTGAGCTTTAATTTAAATAGTGAAATGCCAGAGCGCATCTTTCTTGATCTCAGCATACAAACTCTGACCTTTTAAGATTTCATCATCTTTTTGCTCAGCTGGAAAACATCTAGCACCATAGTGCAATCACTAATCAACAGAGGATATATCAGAGGAAGAAAGTAGTAAAATCAGTATCATCAGAACCGGAAAACGTTTTGAGTGATTATGAGCGAATGAATGAAAATATACTTGTAATTTCTTTCATAATAGGTATTTACGTATTTTTAGTGAAGTCAGTGTAGAGTATTGTGAAGGATTATGTATGTTGATTTATGTGGACAAAGCATTAACAATTATTGAGTTTTAAGGGTATTTAGAAAGTCGAAGCCAAAACCCGATATTTCAATATTTAATAATTAGATTAATTTGCATATAAAATTTGGGCATTTATTCCGAAATATCGAACGTCAGAATATTTTTAATGTTAAGTTAATTTCGAAGATTTCTTTAACATTGAGTAATCACGGTTATTCCCGCAAGGAATCCATAATATAGATAGCATTTTTAACTCTGTTAATTATGTTTTCATATGAAATAACGTCCTGATTTACTTAGTTAAAACATTATCAAATAGCTTGTGTATGTAGGAAGGTTAGTTGCTGACAACTACATTTCTTTGTTTTAAAGACTAGGTTCAGTGCAAACTAAGTATATAAAGTGTTTCTGGTAGTTGATTCGTGCAGATTCATTTTGTTAAATTGCATAAAATATTATTTAAAAAAAATACGTTAAACGGTTAGAAATGATACCTTTGATTGATCTAATCTCATTATGCGTACGTAATCGCTAACAAATTTGATAGTAATTGCTTCTAATCGTCAGCCATAACATCATATCACTGACATCAATTCAAGTAGTTTTATATAGTTAGTTCTATCTTAGTTTAAGAATCATAAATAAATTCAATTCAATAAGTTTATTGTGATTGGACATGCTTTGCATTGTATATACTAATTACTATATTATATGCTTACAGATTATATTGTATATTTCGTGCCAGAACCACGAAGAACAGACAAATGCGTTGGTCCACGCCATATTTTCCAGAGCTCGAGCTCGAGCACGTGAACCTATTCGTTCTGACGATGACACGAATTTAAACAATATTGCTTTCGGCATTGAAACATCTGTAGGCCCTCCTGGTAAGTAGTATTTCTAAACTTTATACGAAAATTGAAATAACTTTATCAAATTTAATCCGAAACTCAAAACACTTTGGGAATAACATTCATATAAATATCTACAGCAGTGACATGATTAATTCAGGTGTATGGAAATCTACATGTTGTAATAGTTATAGTTAATACAAGAACCAGTAAAAAGATGCTGATCTTTAGAAAATGGAGAAAATAGTAGCACTAATCACTAATCTGTCTTCCTGAAAGTGCTAAAGTTCTCTCATCCGCTGTACACACCGCAAAAAATGTTTCCTCTGTATAAAGAACCATCCTGGCACTTTAACTCCTAATAGTTGGATGCATTTAACACATATTGCGTGAAATTAACGTAATCTGTGTGGACTGTAATCACTGTAGAGCCACGTGGCGGAAACTACCAATGATGGGTGATCCACTACCAGTAGAAAAGACGATCAACCTGACGTAAACAAAGATTTGCTCAATCGTGGTTCTTAAAGGCATGAGTATTTGAGGATTATAGTGAGGGTTTGAGGAGTTGGACTTTTGATTCCAGATCGTACACGTATATATACGATTCATCACCAGAAATGTATCCCAGAACAGCTAATATTCAAGGACACCACTAGGCACTTCTGTTTTGATTTATTTAAATGTGCTTATTTTAAAATTTCAGGTTCTCTTTGAACAGACCTTTAATTACAGAATATTACCTATTAGGGAAGGAAAGTATTTCACCTCAGTACTCTAATATTCTAATAAATCTATTTTAATTCAAATAATAGGCATAGATAAAGAAAGGATCGGCAAATTACAAATGATTTAGGGTCCTGCGTTCTAATATTTGTTCGCCATTTTGTTAATTATTATAAACAAAATAGTTTGGAATCATTTCGTTCTGATTTCGAAATTTTAAAGAACTTTAACGATTGTTTTTCTGAACATGGATAATTAAAAATCAAGTTTTATTTCTAATTTAATAACAGATTCTCCTATCATTTCAGGCTTGTCCAAATTTAGATATTGTAGTGTTTATAAAGTACCACTTTTATCCTGAATTTGGTTCAGTCATTTCCCAGCAGAACTCGCAACAAATCGAACACCACAGAAAAATAACACGCCTTGTTCATTCTATTCATTTTACAGGAGAGCATTTAAAAATTCCAAAATTGTCATTGTCGCAGATGTTGTCTTGTTAAGAAGGCCCTTATAAATCTAACTTATGACTCGCTTATCTCAATTTCACCAACAATGGACAAAGCGCGTTCTTACCGTAAGGTCTTCCATTGCAATTAAATTTATTTTCTTTTATCTGACACAGAATTGCGCCCTGAAAAACGTAAAAAAAAATATATACAGTACCCTTTTCAGTTATCATTTATTATTGAACGCTTTTAATGTAATACAATTAATATCATGGGTTCGAGATGAGATGATTTGCACTCATATAAAATTGAAGACAAGCAGGTACGTATAGTTCGGGTGTAGTACTCTCATATTTAAATATAGTAGATGTTACTACAAAGGTCTTGTTTTTTTGTTTTAGTTTTCTTTTTTTACTCCAATTGAAAATAATAATAAAATCGTCAAAGGAAGGAAAACACTTACATACAAAGATCATAAAGCTACAATCACTCTTTTCAATGGTATTCACCTCTATGTTATCTTAGAAGCTAACGAAGGTAGTCGAATTTATGCAGCGTAAGGTGATTTTTTTTTGGTAATGCAATTGAAGACGTGAATTGCAAAACATCCAAAGTCCATTTTTTTAGTTTTTTTTTTCATTTTTTTTCTATTCGACGGCATTTATTTTCCAAGGACTATCCACCTGGATAATATTACATTTTAACTCCAACCTTTTAATGCAAAAAAAAAAAACAGTTGATTAGAATAACATCCCATGTCCTTGGACTGTTTTTTATTCCTCCTGAAAACAAAATGCTACGGCGGAATTGAGATGTTTTGCAATTCAGGTCTCCAAATATCAAGTACCATTTTTACGACTTTAAAGACACTATATCTCGAACTTTAAAAAAAAGAAACATATTAACTTTTGCCTTAAACAAAATGAAATAAATTTTTGGTGTATTACATGAAATAAACACACATGGTGCGAGTATTGGCTGTTTTAGGTATGCTTGCGTCTTTTGTAAAAAAATATTGCTGAATTTATTAAGGGATTTATAAATAAAAATGAATGAACCCCTAACAAATCGCAACAAAGGCTCTTTGTAATTCGCTGAGACATGGTTTCGTATGAAACAAGACATCAGCAGTTTACCAACATTTACCTTACCATTTTCACCCAAAATATTTGTTTTGCAACCCTGATTTTCAGGATAGCGACCCTCTTCTCTAAATTCCTGATTGACGTGGTAATTAAATAAACTTTTATTTTCATATTATTTTATTAGGAAAATATGATGTATTCATGTGTTCACTTTCAAACTAAAGATTTGTAGGAGGAAAATGCGGAATTAATCACTTATAACACAACATTCACATAAAAGTTATTATTTTCATACTTCAGAGATTCACTGAATAGGCACATTAGTTCGAAATACCCATTATAATATACTGAGGTTTTCCAGGGTTTCCCCCCCTTAGAACTTCCAGATGAATGCTAGGATAGTACCTTAAGAAAGGCCTTGGCCGAAACCTTCATCATCCTCTATCTAACGCACCCTTGCCTGAGTCAAATAAGCCAAAAGCTATTATAGTATTTATGTATAAGAACATTGAATAACCTTCCAAAATAATGAATGTATTTAAAATCGAACAAACTGAGTGCAGTTCTTCAGATTGACTTCTTTAAAAATTGATTAGTATATGAATTTTCGATCTCTTGTAATAACATTTTCTTTTATTATATTCCTAAAACAATTCAAATATATTTCGTTACTTTTCAAATTTCAAACATTTTCTTTAATATAAAGTCCAATAATGAAGTGGACAAGCTCAGGGAAAGATAACACGTTGGCATAAATCAAATATTATATTACCAATATTTCTCAACCACTTTAGTTTGTGTTCCTCTTTACTAGTCATTACAAATGCAACACCAAGAAGGCCTGTATCTGATATTTGTTTTTGGATTACATACCCAGTGCCTCTGATGTTTCATGGAGCTGTAATGCTAATCAGTTTTTCCATGCTCTACATTTTCAGCAAATTTTCACTTAACCTTATGTGTTGCATTTTTAATGGCGAGTGGTGTATATCATGACAGTCTTTTTATTACCGACCATCATCTTCGTGATCACTTTACGGAGTTGATAATCACGAATATCATTTAAACAGTATGTGATCAAGACCATATCGCCGGCAAGAACAACAAACTAATATAGTGACTGTTTTACAGCTACATCGTATAATTTCAAGTACAGCTGGAGCTGCTCCTAGTAGATCCGTCTTCAAAGTCATTAACTGTTTTCCAACTGTCTGTCATTCTCATTGGTTTGGTTCCAATATCTATTTCTCTCTCCAGACCTGAATCTGATTGTATACTCTAAGATTGCGATACATTGGTGCCGCTGATGTTGGTGGTAATGATTTCAGGTTAACAGACACAAGTTCTTCTGACAACCTTGTTACTGAACATTTTAGCACGCAACACATTAAGAGAATCAACTGTGAAACATCCATGAACTGAAACTCTTTCTCCCACTGTGATGACATCTGCTTGACTCAATACAGAATTGTTGATTACCTCCGCATAGGTTTCCAGTTCTGTCTTCTGTATAAGTATCTTAAGTTCTGTACTTTTACCTATAAAATCCAACTGGAATATTGAGTCGCATACTAAACGTGCATTTACAAAGAGAAGGTCCTTGACCACTAAAGTACCTGAAGTGTCTTGCAGATGTTGAATATGCAAGAGCCTAAATTCATTTGCATTCTGTTTTGAACGAGACTGTAATAATATATTTCTGCATTCAGTAGTGACATGATCACACAGGTGAATGAGGTAGTCAGCACCATCAGTTACAACTTTTATATCTTGATCATATGAGGCTCCCAGTGCTGTCTCGACTATCAACATATCAACTTCATCTTGCGTATTCATTGCCTTCAACATTTCAGTAGATTTTAATCAAATAATGTGAATGAAACGCTTTTTGCTTTGCTTAATTGCCATGACATTTTTTTACGGTAAGTTGAGCGTTCTCGCGCAACATAGTGCTGGGGCATTCGGAACATTTATTATGGCAACGGTGAACAGTATCGTCAATAGATAGGCCACCACAATATCAATCAAAAGCAACTATATAGTTTTCGTAATGCTGTAGAAGATACTTGTAAAAGTTTTCACAATATCTGAGAACGATTCGCCAAAGGTCCAAGGGATCCGATGTGACAATGAACCACCATAAGGGAGAAGTGTTGCTGGGTCAGCTGTTAATGTTGGTTAAATTGCGTGTAAAATAGCCTCTTGAAAATTGAGCTGTTAGCTTTTCGTGGAGGGACAGACGAATCAAACTAAGATGCTGAATAACTAGACAACTCGTATTCAGATCTCTGATAGTTTGCCTGATGATGTATTGAAAATAAAAAAAGGTAATAAAATTTTAGTTTCTTTGTTCATGTTCATATTGTTCTGCACTTTCATTGTCTCCCGTTGCTTGTGCAACGTGTATGCTTATTCACTGACTGCAGTTTATCAACTTATGCGTTGTTCACATTAAAAGCATTAAATATACATATACTTGTTGTGGTTCTCCGTACAGACGAGTTTGACTGAAAAGGATTTTTGTCGATGAAAAATGCATGAGGTTGAATCTTGTTAACTCTGCAGGTGTAGAGACTCGGCGGTTAGGATAACATTTAAACCGCCAACCACCAGAGTGTGTTCTTTTCTTGCTCGAATAAATAATTTGTCACAGAACACATGTCACCGAGCATACGTTAAATCCCTTACAATTAGCTTATGGACATAACATTAAAACGCCGATACTTCCTAAGTTACTCATTTCAATATGTGTAACTATCACCGACAAACGAGACCACATCTGTCAAGGCACTCGCTGATGATTCACTCAAAGTATATTATGCCCTTTCCACCATAGCGATTGATAAAGTGATAACAGGAGTAATATTGTTTCTAGTTGCTTGATCACTCAGAATTGCCAGGATGCAAAATATTTGAAGTATATAGTATTCATATTTATCGTTATCAGGAAGATGTTTTGTTTCCACATTGTTTCTTATAAAAGTTGGAAATTCTAGAGTTAATCAGGCAGTAATCGGGCTGTATCGGCTGCAACTAATTTTCGTGGATGAAGTCGTTAAACTTAAGAGCCTTCAAACACTTACGTGTGCTGTATGAAATAGCTTTGATCATGCCTGCATCTGAGGTTTTGAATGTAGGAACATCACATATAACAATTCGACTTTTTTTGTAAGCTGGTGTCACTGTACCAATTCTCCCCATGCGGTGGACTGTGTTGTTAAGGTCCAGGGTTCTGTTGTTATGGTCAACATTACCTGCGGCATAACGGACAAATTGGCCTTGCTGAATGACTCTGTCTACGTTGAAAGTTTGTTATGAACTCCATTCCTAAAGCTGTACTTCACTGTACGATGAACCCCATTTTGGTACCGTGAATAAATAAAAAAATCTCGATCCACAGCAGTGATGCAATTGTACACCAAACCAAATTGTTGACGAACAGTTATTACTCGTGTGCGTGTTGCCTGAATGATTGTCTTACCTGTAGAAGCTACTTTCTTTTCATATTTATATCCCATAAGTTACTAAAGAAAAATGTTTACGCTACGCGGGAAAAAACTAACATGCTTTCTCGACAGAAGTCATGTCCTCTATTAATGATCACTGTCACCGCCACAGTTTATAGCAGTCGTGAACTCGTTACCGCTACAAAATTATATCCCGTGGACAGTTACATGTCTCACTTTCTTTCGTAAGAGGACGCCGCGAGCAGTAAAATTGATGATAATTCGAGAAATACACTTAGTGTATACACTCAATTGAGTAATGCTCCAAAGGAAGAGGGATGTTTTGTTATTCTCAGAGACAAATGGTAAAGAAACGGTAACCCGATAAAATCCACTGGTTCGTGAACAACTATTTAGTAACTTGGCTGACGTACAGCTTATTATATTGTTAACAAGTACTGCCTTTGGCTTAATCTTACCCTAGTGCAAGATAATATGCACTTTGAAAGACTGTTTATAATATCGCGACAGGTAGCTGAATGCTCACCCTTATCATAAACATAAAATAGAGTAATACAGATACAGATTATTTCAAAATAAAGGTGAATGTACGTAAATAAAGTGAAAATAATATACTTTATTACTTTTCCAAGTCTTTACAGAGGATCACAGTTAAATTTCTTGGTGATTCTGGACAGAAGTAAAATTCTCTTGTTAACATTACACCGCATTAAAGCAATCAACGATTTCAAGCTGTGACGCTTTCAAATAAGTATGCATCGAATTTATAAAAGTATTACAGCAAACACAGTTTAAAAAACACTGATTAAAAATCAACCGACTCGGTACTTAATAATAGAAAAAAAAATATGGATACAGTTATTTATAAGTGTGGCCGACTTTAAGTGACTTATTTTCCCAAGTAGCCTTATTTATAGTTGAAACACAACATTACGGCTTTCAGTTGGCTACACACACGTTGAGAATTACGTACATTACAATGCCAAAACGACGACAAATATTCCAGTTTATTATGTACGGGACTACCATGAACAGAACTACCGTAAACTGAATGATAATATACGTGAAAAACGGTAATTTTAATGAAAACACAGATTGTTTTCCGTATTCACGGTAATACGCTGTACTGAACTATTATTTTGTTCACACAAGCACGTTACTGCAGTACATTTGTTTTCCCAAGTGCATTGGGGACTTTTGCATAATAATCCCTGTATAATAATAGGAAATAATCTAACCATACAACACGCCGGCTACCTCACTATTATTCCTACTGGGCCCAACGCTTAAGAAAAATGGTTACTATTACTTAAAAATAGATACTTTCTTAGCTTTTAGCTTAACGACAAGAAAATAGCTTCGTACACTGTAACTTTACTGTATAATATTCCGTTACTAGACAGCTATGATTTTGTAATTACTTTACATTAACTTTGATTAGGTTCGGTTATTTCAACATTCACAGTGCCATAAAGACACACTTGTAGTTTGTTCGCCTATAAAACGTTCAAACGAGGTTCTACTGTATGATTTATTCAACGACCGACGTCTTGTAGGCTCCGCGTGTACTATAAACTTGAATGTCAATATTGTACTATAAAATTCTTTGGGCAAGCTTAATATCTTAATGCTATCCACGCAACAGAGATAGCTTTTTTTCCGCACAATTATATAACTATTGGCGTATATAATTGCATTCAAGCACCTTACGTTTCTAGACAAAAGATATATGGATTATTTTCCGCAATTTACTTATATATACTAGCTTCGCGCACACGTTTTTTTTTTGGCAAATACCAGTACCGGTAACTTACATTAGGTTACGTTATATTAAGTACGATTTGCATGCCCTTGCATTGTTTACAAGCAAAACATACCTACTAGCGTGCACGCTTATCAACCAATACTTAAAGATTATTTTAGGTTTAAAGCCCACTAGCAATATAACTAGCTATTTGCGCAACTTATTTAATAAAGATGTCATATGAAAATACGAAAAGAACGGAAGAAACAGTGCATGGCATGGGACTGATTCCAGAACTTTCCCGGCACTTGAACAATAATGATTCACTTTGCACTTAATAAGATTTTCGTTGTGATCTTTCACTTCGAAATGCGTACTAGTTTTGTCGAAGCTTCAGACATTCATAAATTATAACTTCGTACACTCGTACTGCTAAAAGAAATGGAAAACGTTTACTTTAGTCCAGGTGCTATATTCGTCCTTCAGACTGCACCTACGGTAGTACGTATATGGCCTTCTATTTGCTCCTTACTAGAAGTGCACCTTAAACATTGCCTGTACCTTCACCACAAATGTCCATTGCATTAGGTCCGATAGGAAAACGACAAATTTTGTATTTAAATCACTATATAACAAGCATATTTTTTTTCTGTCGACGTTCAACGCTGTCCTCTCACATGCGTCCTTGTTATGGTCTGCACACAAAAGAATGCGGTGTTGCCACTTTGTGACTAAAGACTCATCTTCATCCGAACTTGCGTGCGCCGTATCAGAATAAAGCTTGGCGTCATCTTGTTTTAGAATGTCAAATTGTGACTAATTGTCTATGCACGGTTAGGCGACCATGACAGTACTTCAAGTCTGAAGTAAATTTATTTCATTTGTGATAAATTTTATTGCTGCCATTATAATCATCTTTCTTTTCCCTCTTTTTCGTTCTCTCTTCACGCTTCCCTTTTCAGCAATTATATTTTACTGAAGAATAACAGAAGCCGTTGTTCGGAAATTTAAAACATATTCTCGTCCAGAATACTCTTACAGTGTTTGTTTTGTGCACTATATTGAATGATGCTTTTAAGACGACTCAGCTCCAGTAGGTCCTCTATAATCTTTTCCACTACATAGTTTATGGTTATTACTTCCTCGTTATTTGCTTCCATGAGTTTTGTGGCATTCAAAAAACTTTGGTTCCTTTGTTCATTTTCCGGGCTTGAAGTGAGAACAGGTCGCATCAGAAATAGAACAATGAAATCAATTTGTGTTTTTGAAATTCACCTTCTATTTCGGAAATTTTGCTACACTGATTGTCACTGTATGATGCATGTAAGTCTGGAGCACATGCTTATCTACACTTAGTTGCCTTACTCCGTTGATCATTTCTGGTATTACAAGCTTACAGGATATTCTAACGAAAATTATCTGTTCGGACTTGATAGACATCTCTTCCCCTTTTCTTCCCTTATATCCAGTTTGGATTTTTGCAGCAAAAGATAGTGTACGCTGAGCTGAAATATTCCACATCGTGAACGACATTTAAGGCAAAATTGGTTACGTGGGCATCGCATTTGGTGGCGCGGAAATGAATTTTGGATTCCATCTCTGTCGGTACTTTATAAAGCAAGATTTGAACTTAATTTTCTCTTATTACACACCTACATTGTTTAGTTCCAATCCTGAAGTGGTCGTAATAAGAAACGTTTTCGTTCTATAAATTCGTCTTTTTTTCAATGCATATTTTGTGTTTTATTGACCAATTCCCGGTACTTTCTTGACATAATGTATATCTTGAATAAAGAAAAACACATATTTCTGACAAGGCTGATATTCCTTAACAACAAAAAGAAGTAAAAATGTAAGTGGTTTGGAAGTATAACACTTCCTTCTTTAGATTGCACTTTACAACTCAACATGGTACTATTACTTAATCAATAAAGAAAGGAGATCGTCTTTTAATTTCCACCAATCAGGGATCAGTACTAATTAAAAGTTCACTTTTCCACCTCTAGCGCTGCTCTCCTATTGGTGAGTGCACCTGCAATTCACCTGTCAAATTTGATAAGCCACGAGATCAAAAATAGCTTTTATTAGATAAATGCCGGTAATTCCTTCTTATAAAAGGTCTTATCACGAAAACAAGTCTTTCTGTATACTGCTTGAACTAAATAATTTAAAAAATCAATAAATATATTCATAAAGTTCATAAACTTTTCTAACATTCGAAAATACATGAAATAAACAAGTAAATAATAAATAAACAAAAATAACAGTTAAGTCAAAATAAACAAACAAAAGGTATAAATATAAATAAATAAATTAAATGAATGCTCTCAAAGAAATTATTATAAGTATTGTCGGTTAGCATCCTCATATCGTTCTCCTTCCTCTCTTTCTTCATTTTTCTTAATGTCCCCCAATCTTCATTAATACTACATCCACTGTACAAGTTCATAATTTTATCGGCCACCGCTGATTTCTTTTTCGCTTTTTCCACGTCGTAACTAATTACCTACATTCATGTTCTACTATCGTTTCCCCTTTACAGTTAACTTCATGATCCGTATCACTGGCGTGATTGAATAAGCATTAGTGTATCTTCTTAGTCTGAAATCATCCTTATGTTGCTTTAAATGTTCTTTGCAACCTTTTTTATTGGTTTCCCCCACATAACCCCAATACCCACGGCACTTGATAGGTAACCCCTCTTTGTCGCGAGTCCGCTGTTGATCCCATCTTTTTCTCTTAACGATATCCCATATTTTCATGCCACCCTTCCTGTATGGTTTAATCACATCTCTCTTTAGACTTTTCTTGATTTTATCTCTGATCGACCCTGCACTTTCAGTTCCATGCCATCCTTTCTTCTTAGTTTATTCCTTATTTTCCTCTCAATTGTTTTATACCTTTTACTCCTACTTCTTTTCATGTTCTCGTCACTATAACAATCTCTTTCAGCTGTTCCTCTAGCCTTTCTATGTCTTTCTGCTTTGACCCTCCTCCATATTTATCATATCAATTCTTTCTTCCATATTTCAAATAAAATTCAGCTTTGTTCCCTTTTCGACGCATTTCTCCTCTCAGAAAGCTGTGTTTTGTTTCCTAAAATATAACAATTTCTTTTTAAAAAGGGTATAATTATTTTGTTGCTTAAAATAACACGTGATGTATATATGTATTTGTCGCCATTTTGATTATTTTGTCCGATTTAAATAGATATATCCGAACGCAAAACGATTGACGGATTCAGTTTAACATTTTTTGTGTATGTTTAAGGAAACTTATCTACAAAACTAATTTGCAAATCTTTATTTTTCAGACCTGGACAAGTAAATTAGCTTCCCTGAACAAAACAAATATGAATCACTCAAAACAATGATAACATTCAGAAGAAAATATGGACTCTTGGTTTGAGGTTTAATGCGTTATTACCGTAACGTAGTACAAAATGTATTTTATACTCATGAATACGACTCCAGCTCCTGGAATAGGAGATAAATTAATTGAAGGTTTTTACTTTGTTTATGCCATTTGATGCCAGTTGCGAATACATATTGAAAGACATAAGAATGAAATTAAGTAATACACATAATGGGATTAAGTTATACCATAACCTTCAATTTATGGTATAACTTAATATATCAGACTTGATATATATATAACAGATAATAAACTTTAGGCATAAACTAAAGGCAATATCAAAACAGAATAGGCAATAAACTTTGAATGTCGATTTAGAATATGCTCTAAGAATTATATAACAACATGGCACTATGTTCACATTCAACTACATCTAAGCAATAAAACTTTCTAATGAATTAACACAAAGGTAATTTTGAAACAACGTGTGCACATTAATTTCTAATGTAAAATTTCTGTATACTACTTAATAAAATTTCTAAATGTATTCTGGTTATTTATTTACTATGTCTTTAAGTATTACTATTTCATCAATTACGGTTAAATGGACAAAACAAGCATTTTTGGAAGCGCAACATATATTCTTAATAAAAAAAAAAATCATTGGCATACCGATATCTTACCTTCACTAGTTAGTGGAATCCCACTGGAAACGACCACCTCTCTGTCTTCTATATTTGGAACTTGCAGTACAGTGGTTCTGCACGCTTTCCAATCTGTCAGCCGCGGGCCATCGTTTCTCTTTGTAGGAACGGAACTAGTAGGTCATATACCTCTCTTACACTGGTAGGAGAACCGCGTTATTGAGCGACCGTTTCTTTGCGATAAGAACGGAACTCACAACGTGTCGAATGTCTCACACTACCTTCAGGGATAGCATCTTTGGGTGACCGTTTTTCCTGGTTATGAAGCGAACCTAAGGAGTATGGTCCCTTTATATTATTTATTGCTCTTCTCCGTGTCGAGCTTGTGCCTTGCGTTGCTGAAATTAACACCCCAAGGTTGTTATATATATATATATATATATATATATATATATATATACACGATTATGAGACTTAGTGTTGCCATAATCATCGGCGTTATACCCCATAGCTCTCAGTAACTGCAAAATACACAAAGGTAAATCATACAACGTTAGATGCGTCATAATATGAAACAGTGGGGAAAACTCTCACTTTTACCCTAAAACTGGCAGGTACTTTTTAATAGATTAGTATTCTCCATTTGTGCCGTTCGTGGATCTCAGTAGTTACGAGATCCACAAAAATAAACCATACACCGTTAGATCCGAAATAGCCTGAAAAGTAGGGTAAAGCTATGAGTTAGACTATAAGACTGACAGGTACTCTGCAATTCCTTAGTATTCATTTGTTACCCTACTATATCTCGGTAGCCACAAGTTCTGCAGAGATAAACCATACATTGTTGGATTATTCATGAACACCGTTTGGAAAATCTATGGAATTGACTCTAAAACTTGCAGACCCTGGTATAGGCATAATTATCTTCATTAACTCCTATTACTTTGACTCTTTTTTCGAAATGTTAAAATATTATTTGAAGTTATACAGGAGAACTTTGGTTTCATCTATAATAAAACCATCAGTTAGATTGTTTATTTTTCTTCCGTTCAAGCTTTCATATCGACATTAATTCTTTGTTAGTATATTATCAAACATATTAAGAGATATATCAACTGCCGTATGATGCAAGATTGGTGCCATGTAGTGTTGTGAAAATTAGATTACGAATCGAGCTTCATCTTGATGGCTAACATAATTATCTAGTGCTTGATTAATATGATCCCATATTTGAGAACTACATGCCAACTGAAAACAAGAAAAAAGTTCATCAAAAAATATATACCAAATTCTGTTCGTTTTACAAAAATAAATTTATATAATGGTAAATAGCTTACAAATTTCGCGACAAATCAGAAACGGTGCATTTAAGCTAAAACAACACGTCGGTAAACATTGGTACAACTAGAAACGATCCTAGAATTGAAATTCCATGGATTTGAGTTAACAGTTTTGTGTAAACTAAATCATACAATTTCGCAGGTCTATTCCATTGAAGAGATATAATAATGGTAACAATTCTGGAAAATATGAAGTAAATGATCAACACTATCACAACCAATAGTTTTGTGCCCCTCGGGTAGCCATGCTGATTCAAGTTTACCCAAGTTTCTTCGTTTCCCCAGACCGGAATATACTTAGTCCGAAGCCACTGAAGAGTATATTTCGTATTCCTATCTGCAGATTGCCTGTTCAAGGACTTCATCAACCACACATGTAACCGACGAAGACAATAGCTACCTGCCGTATTCATATGAGATATAAATAAAGATTCACTACCGAGTAAATGATGTAAGTAGCTAATAATTATACAGATCTGTTCTAAAAGAAGATTGAGATTGAATACCTTACATTGCTGATCATTTTCGTAAAGGTACTACTCATTCCTTCCTTTTGGATGACGGTAAGACATGTAATAATATAACAAAATGATCTTACAATACATGGCTATTAATGAGCAATTAAAGGAGGTTTCATTGTATTAAAATGGGTTTTCTTATTCCATAGAGTTAGGAATTTAAATAGAGGGAACATTAGGCTGTTTTGTTGGAGAAGCGAATGAAGCCAAGAGACGGAAGGAACTAGGCATTTCGGCCATCTTGTGTGGCCCCATATTCAGGGACCCTCTTTTCCGAGTACTGCCTCTCTCAGGTACACTCATCCTCTATCGATAAAGGCAATCCTCACAGTACTCGGTATAGAGGGACTCTAATTGGGCCATACAAGATGGCTGCCGATGAACCGAAATTGGCTTCATGTGACGTGATGTATGTTCTCTCTATTTTCTTCCTAACTCTATGGCTTATTCAATATAGAAACAACAACCTTCCACTGTTCCAAAGCTAAGGACAATATCATGTCTACTAGTTTTTCTATGTTTTCGAGTCCCTGAAATTCAGGATAGAAATTTTGGAGGTGATTGTTGAAATCAAATTAAGAAAAGTTACTGTGAACATTATTCGATGTCCGTTTCGTTTCCGAAATACAAGAGGTGGATTTTGAAGGTCAATTAATGTGTTACAATAATGACGAACATGAATATATCTCGACATACTAAAGTGTTCCATTGATGATTAATTATACTTTTGGAAATGCATTTCCAAAAGAATAACGGATGTAAGAAACCAAAAGTTGATATTATTAGTTTGACAGTGTGGCGAAACTAATATATTTGACAACGTTCAAACAGCAGCAAAATTGGCACAGAGTTAATAATGTATCCACCACAATTGAATCTGTGTCTATGGTACTTGACATCAAATAATCACTGGAGAGCCAGTGTGGATTCGTGTCTTGTTGCTGATTATACTGATTTACGTTTTCTAGTATTTTCACCACTTCCAGATGAATGACTAGAACTTATATATTGGCCTTTACGAAATACTGCTAACACAAGCAATCAAATAACATAAAATAGTGGTTTCCTACATCCGCTATTCTATTGAAGAACTTTTTTTGAAAAACATAACTGCTCTTCAGTGATACCTCTTTAATATATCAAAAAATGCTCCTAATATAGTACTTTTCCAAGTTTTTAATTCGCTTGACACATACTTCTATTTCCTTATTCAACAGAATGAAAACTGACTCGAGTGAGTAAGTGAATTGTTATTAACGTCCTAATCGAGCTCGTGTGCTTTAAATTCCGGGACCTACAGTTTTTGTGTAAAGTGGGCTCCGAACCACTGCGTGCAAACGTTGCCTGCGGAATTTGAATCCCTGAATACGCGCACAAAGAACTTTACTCGAAATAATGTACGAACAACTGGTAAATGAATATTAACAACTAGGCACTGTTATGCTAACAAGGGACATCACCCAAGTGTCTGGCTAAGATTTCAATGTAATTTTACTTTCTGGTAGAGGGCATGTGTGCTTTATGTTTGAAGACAAAAATTGTTGTTATGGGGAATGTTGTATAAAGTTATTGAATGTTGAAGAGTTGTGATGTAGTTATTTACAGGGTAAGCCAAAAGTCCCTTAACACTCCATGTAAACTGCGTGTGAATGATAAAAAGGGAAGAACAACCATGTGGGTACACATTAGCTTTAGGGAGAAGTCGTACGGTAGGTGTGACCTTGATGGCAGCCGTCTTGAAATCAGAAATCTTGAATCAGACTTAATTTTCAAAAATGAAAACCATATCATGTGACACCTCATTGTAACAGCAAAATTTCCCACAAATCCAATGGTATGTTTATTTTTGCTCTCTAGATAACCAGTAAGAAGTTAGGCTCATGTTTTCAACATATATTGATTTTTTTCGATTTATTGTCAATGCATGAGTAGTGTTGGTATGAGCATCCTCCACTCTTTCTGAAGTTGTGAGAGTTGCGATTTAGTTATTTATTTCAAACAACAAAACACGAGAAGTCGATATTCCTATGACATGTGAACACACATAAATGAAATTGTAACCGGCTCTCGTTAGATGAACACAAACTTATCAGGAAATATAACGGACAATGTTACGCAAACGAAAAAAAAGAAACTTCAAACGAACAGGAGCAATCAATAGAAATTAGCAGAGAGACGTATTAAAACTATTCCCAAACCACTTTCCAAATTTTACTTTCCTTGGTTGGACATAAATAGCTGGATTATGACAAATAGTTTTTCTGATTGGATAAAACAATTGTCATAGAAAATAAATAAATAAGAAAGAAATATGAAAGAAAACAAAAGAAGATTAAGTTAGAGAACAATCAATCATAGTTCTTCTTCCTTCTTGAAATTAATGTTAATTTGCTTTCTCGTCGCGTCTACTATCTATTACAAGCAACGTCTTTGGTATTACATGACTGCAAGGTAAGAGTTTTTGCTTCGTTTTGCGTTGATTCAATAAACGAGTAGTTGATAAGTAGATGTGTCTCTGTTAGTTTTCGTTTGCATGTGGCTGAGGACTTCGGTACATTACAAGCAGAAGCGGACGTTTCCCGTATTGTTCATGTGAATTGTGTTTTTTTGATGACGTGTTACTTTTGCTTCAATCAAGCCTGGATTTGCGATAGTGAAAAAATGGCAAAACTTAAGCGCTTCAATATTGTTAAAATGCTCTACGAGGAGTCAAAAATACGGCTCATGAGACACCAATCAATGTCCATGAGATTGAATTAAAGTGTCAACTGGTTTAAGTTATTGACGAGTGCGTATCTTCAAAGAAATTGTGCATCGAGAAAACTACGGATTTGATTTTCACTGAAATGGAGTTTGAACCGGAAGACGGTGGACCACTTTGTTACGATAGTAGCAATGATTCGCAACCAGAGGACGAAGCAGCATAGAGTTCCACATCCTATTCAAGTCCCACAAGAAAGATACTCAAACCATATCTTTAGAAACCAAAAAAGAATATTGTTGAATATTGGGAAAGTGGAAAAAAGCCGTTTACACTGGATAACTGTTTCAAAGCGTTATTGCGATGTTACTAATGAATGGCAATTAAGACGATTTAAACATGAAGTTACAGTGGCTGAAAATTGATTTGACAATCAAAAAGAAATGAATCAACATACCTTTAATGAGTTTGTTAAATCAGAATATAAAAAAAAAACTAAAACTAATTGTACTTGAAATAAGAATTGAAGCTTTCCTGGCGGCGAATATTATACAGATGTTCTCGGGATATCAGCCAGGTGAAGTCCGACGATAGAGCCGACGTTTCAAGAACAGACATTGTTCTCATCTTCAGGGCAAGTATACTGAGACCAGTTCATGTGTAC